>CAJHQP010001529.1:0-112018 GCA_905132765.1 Moricandia arvensis
AGAGCGCACTGAAAACCTGAATCGCCATTAGAACTCGAGAAGGGCCGAAGAAGAAGTCGGGTACAACAAAAAATGTAAAACGCATCGTTTAACCTAGGTATATATGATCTCTTTAGACGAAGCCCAATACAGTATGAAAGGCCAAACGAATTACACCTTTCCTTTAATTAAACGCTGCACTTTAAAAATGAAACACGTGTCGCGCCCATATATGACACTATTAGTGACGTGTCTTTGTTCAGGAGAGAGACAAACTCTTTTTTATAATAATAGATAGATATGTGTCTCTTCCTTGAAAATATGTAACTTTTCACAGTGATATCTTTTAATTTTCTATATATAAGCTACATTGCAAAGAGAAAAAGATATCTTAATAATATCAAGTATAATTTTGGGAGAGATAAATGTTTTATAAAAAAAACTTTAAGATCAACTAGAAAAACATTTGAACGGTGAAAAATAGTTGATTTCTTTATGTGATTTCTTACCCCATTCTTTCACTTGCTTAATAGAGATGTTTTCAGAAACTTCCTTTTCCATCTTGACTAGGTTCCCCATCTAGTTTTTAAGCAATAGCTTGTATCTAAGTTTTAATTGGTAACTTTTTCAAATCAAAATAGACATAAATATGGGTTATATGTTCTTCCTCTGGATCTTAATTAATGGTTTGAACTCCGGAAGGTATGTAATAATATTTACAGATTTGAAAGGCTTAGGGAAAGTTTATTGGAAGGTCTCTTAGTAGGGTTCTTAACTTTTTAAGTGACGTTTTTTAGTTTTTAATTAAGAAAACCTAAGAACTGTCTCTTAAATAAGAGATCTAAGAACCATTTCTTAGCCAATTTTTTATTAAATAAAAAAAGTCAAATTAAATTAAGAACCACCTTAAGAGACCGAGGTAAACATGGTCTTACAAATACTTACGATATTAGAGCTGAGATGAATATAACACTTTGAAAGGTACTAACATGATGGGACTTCTTGTCTTTAATATTGTGTATTTAAAATAATAAATTGGCAAACAACTTGTGGTTGACCAAAAAAAGCAAGCAGTAGGTTGTGCTTATGTTAAGTTGTGGTGTATTAGTGGTCCTTGCCTCATTTTTTTTTTAAACACAACTTTCATTAAATCTTAATCGTTCAGATTACAACTAGAAGGAGAGTTATACAAAGCTCTCCAAACATAAGACAATACAACATAAAAATAGAACTAGAGAGACCTCTAGAATAAGGTGACAGCGACTCAGAGGAAGACTCGAAGGCGTCAAGGCAAGGATCTTAGCAGAGCGAGAATCTGAGAAATAGTCACATTGAATCGTGACGTTGATATCCAGTCAGCACCTCGGACTAACACCAAGCGAAATCCGTTGTATCTTAGGCCCCAAACAGACTGCTACAGATAGCAAAACAGTTATAGAGTTGGGCAAACTCCTTTGCAATAAAGCAAGAGGGAAAGTGTTCTTCAAAGAAGAGATCCAAGATGGCGATGATGAAGGTCCCGTAAACCCACCTATAAGTGAAAATTATCAGACTCAAGAAAAGAGAGATATGAAATTATGCTCAAACTGTCTCGATCAAAAACACTTGGTGAACCTACCAAATATTCTAGCAGAGTAGGCAAATAGGAAACAACACTCTAGCCCCACACTAATAGTAGCTAGGCTGTGAAAAATTGGCATTAATATAGCTGGCCTTGGGAAATGTGGGCTTTCCACATCCAGAAGCAAAAAGCATGAAGGCCAAGCCCATTAACACCAAAGCTATCTGCGCTTACAGTCGAACCGAGAGGCCTGTCGACTTGGGATAGAAACAGCGACTGCGCCAAAGCAGGAAGCGACGGGCGTAAACTCTGATCTGTTGAAGATGGATTACAGACACGCGGAGAGGCAGTCAATTCGCGCAGTAAGACTCGAATTTAGTTTGGCTGAAGGCAGATTGCCTAGAACAGCGTAGAGCGGTATGACACAAGCTGGGACGGTGGGGAACAAACAAAATATGGATCGCGGTGGGCCGGCAACATACACATATTCGTCTCCTCCACTCACGAAGAGAAACGGTCGACCTGGAGGACCGTCGGTGAGAAGGAAGGCGGAGATAGTAACGACGAACCAGGAGATGAAGATCTAGAATGACGGATGGAAGACTGTGGAGTGAGAGAGCTGAACTAGCCAGTGGCACGACTTGGAAGAGCTTTCTGGGAACCCCCAGAAAGCGATTAACAGAACACACGGTGAGCATCCCCACCGAACTTTTGTGACCAGAAGAGTTGCCTCCATCGGAGAAAACACCACCCGGTTTGCCTCAGAAGAAAGTGAGATGCAAAGCGGAGAGACATAGGAGACGAGAACGATAAAGTTGAGCAGGGCGGAGCGGAAACGGTGATGAAGCCGGCGGAACTAAGGCGCCGCCGGCGTCAAAAGATGCGTTGTGAATACGGCTCCTCGATATTTCGGGTCAGAGAGAGATATATTTAGGGCGACGGTCCTTGCCTGATATTTTTTCTTTGGATACTAAAACATCATAGCATTATAATCTTGCACTGGCGTTGACAAAAAATAAAATCTTGCATTATGGGATGAGAAGACGACTAAGACTAGCAAATAATTGTGCAGCTACCCAATCTTTATGTTTGGTGCTATATATTGCATGTATCAATTATTTGTATTTTAGCCATATGAAAACGCTGGTGTTCCAGATATGAAAATGCTATATGGATGATCGAAAAACTACGTCGCATAATTATCATACCGGTTGATCAAAACTCTTTTTATAATCTCTCGTGCGGCAACGATGGTTGCAGTACTGATATGAATAAATAATTCGGCGTTACTTTTTGTAGGCACATAACTGATATAAGTAAGACATATGCTAATCTACTCGAAGTGAGTCAGAGAGAGGAGAGGAGAGAGAGAGAGAGAGAGGAGAGAGGAGAGAGAAGAGGAGGAGAGAGAGAGAGAGAGAAGAGAGAGAGAGAGAGAGAGAGAGAGAGAGAGAGAGAGAGAGAGAGAGAGAAGAGAAGAGAGAGAGAGAGAGGAGAGAGAGAGAGAGAGAGAGAGAGAGAGAGAGAGAGAGAGAGAGAAGGAGAGAGAGAGAGAGAGAGAGAGAGAGGGGCGTCTCTTTATGCATCAGGCCATCGAGAGAAGTCCTTACTTCTCTACTTATCCTCACCAAGAAGTTGTCTTATCCAATCACCGCCCTCGAGAGATGTGCGTCTAATATATGTGTCTGCTGGACAGTCAATGTATCACTTAGTTGAGTTTGGATATAGTGAGACAGATGATATAGGAAAGTCTAATATATGCTTTAGGGATCAGATATTTTAGACTAATATAAAAGACGAATGAGTTTTGGGAACAACAAGACATGCTGAAAAACAAAGTTTTTTCTAGGGTTGTAGCTAGTATCCGTAATAGGTGCATAATTTAGTTCATGAGTATTGATATGTACTCGCAAGCCGGCTCGCACGCGTTCATTTGTTGCTATGCTTTCTATTCTAGTTAGAATTTCATTGCTTTGATCTTAAAATCTTCTTACTTATATTTGACATAAATGACCTCCAATCATGTACGAGTAGAGATATTAGTTATGGTGTGTTTTGCATATCAACCATGATTAGACAGCATATTGACACTGTTTACGTTAATTAGCACGTTTTAAGAACTCCATAAACATGAATAAACGCAACCCTTCGCCTCGAATGTATGTGCGTTTGTGTGTTTTTGTTAAGTATATGTTTCTCATCCTATGAAAATGTGTAACTCTTCACAAATTGATATCTCATCTAATTGCTCTATATATAAGATAACATATGATAAAGAGAAGATATATCATTAACTATAACAAATATACATTTTGCACGAACGTTTTAAAGAGAAATACTTTACGAAAATCACACATAAAAAGACACTTGAAGGGTGACAAAGTAGTTGATTTACATAATGTGATTTCTTACCGGCTAGCTAATTGCATCTAATTCCATATATATATTGATTCATATATCTATCACTAGGCTATGTTTCCGGCTAACATTCTTCCACATATAGCATCTCTACACCTTTACGCTCTTCTGTAGTTAATAATATACATAACGCATTTTATTTCTGCTTTAGATATTAACCTTTTACTCCGAGACATAACTTATCTTTTATATGCAGTGTTTTTTGATTAATGCTTTTTTTATTTACTGCTTGCTTAGCAGAGAGGCTTTCATAAACTTCCTTTTCCTTCTTGACTGGTTCCCCATCTAGTTTTTAGCAAATCTTGTATTAACAATTTTAAATTGTTTGAACTTTCTTCAAAACCAAAATAGACATAAATCTATATAGAAAAGCAGAATTCTTTAAAAGATTAAATCCTAATTTTTTGAGAAAATTAGAAAAAATTACAATGTTTTACAACTCTTTAATTTTAGTTTATCATATTTAATTAATACCCACTCAAAAACTTAACAACCAACCTTATAAATCTGATTTCTTTAATAGTATATATATACTATTTCATAAACTATTTATATATGCACGATTTTGCTTTCATACTATCATTTGCCATACGAATTGTATATACTTTAATTTTTACTTTACTTTTGTTACGTTTATGTATTATATATATTATAAACATATCACAATCTTATTTACATACAATATTTCTCTTCTATTCTATAAGATATTTACAAAATATGAAATATATTATAATGCGAATAGTTTTTTATATATTGACCATATGAACTTTGTAATATATTCAAAATTAATTTTAATGAGTATAGGTTACAACTAATGTATATATATTTATTTGTTGGATATGTTCGGATATTCATTCAGTTTTTGGTACGGATCGGGTTTGGTATGATATTTTAGGTTTTGAAAATGAACCCATTCAGATATTTTGGTCGGCCAGTCCATTCGAATTCGGTACCTTAAGTTTCGGTTCGGATACGGATATTATTCTCAACCCTCAATATTAGGGTATCAAAAAATTAAAAACATGATTTTATAATTAAACAATTACTTTTTTTAAGATGGAACTTGAAAAACAAATAAATCCAAAATGTAGATCGAACTCTAGTATGAGTTATATGTTCTTCCATTAGATCTTAATTAATGGTTTGAGCCCCGTATGGTATGCAGCAATATTTACGGATTTGAAAGGCTTACAACCACTTAATATTAGAGCTGAGACGAATGTAACACTTAAACGTTGAAAGGTACTAACATGAGACTACTTGTCTTTAATAATGTCTATTTAAAATAATAAATTGGCAAACCAACTTACTTCTAGTAACTAAGAAACTTACTTCTAGTAAACTAAGAAACTTACTTTTGTGTCATTTAGCAGTAGGTTGTGCGGTTGACAAAATAAAAGCAAGCAGTAGGTTGTGCTTATGTTAAGTTGTTGGTATATTAGTGGTCCTTGTACCATATTTGTTATTTTTTGGACACTAAAACATAGTAGCATTATAATCTTGCACTGAGATGAGAAGACGATAAGGACTAGAAGAATGGTACAGCTACCATCTTTATGTTTGGTCTATATATTGATGTTATCATTTGTTTTGCCATAGTGAAAAGCTGGTATGCAGATATAAAAATCTATCTGGAGATCAAAAATAGGTCGGCATATTATCAAGCCGGTCGATCAAAATCTTTATTATAATCTCGTGTGGCAAGGACGGTTGCAGTACTGATATAAGTAAACTAATCGGTCCTTAGTTTTTGTAGGCAGAGTACTGATGTAAGTAAAGACATAGGATAATCTACTCAAAGTGAATCAGATATCAGAGACGAGAGAGAGAGAAGCTCTCTTTATGAATCATGCCATCGAGAGAATCCTCTCCTACTTATCCTCACCAAGAAGTTATCTTATCCAATCACCGCGCTCAAGAGATGTGCGTCTCTCATTTGAAGAAGTATTAGAAAAACAGAATCACAACATCGTTGAACTGATCACTAGATTCTCATTAGCTCAAAGAGTATTACAATTGAGTTTATATACACATCTCTTAACCAATAGACCAGAATCAATTCAACTTAATAAACCGGAACAAACCGGGTATAATACAAATGATATCCCCCCCTCAAGATGAAGTTTCATAGATGTTATGAACACCCATCTTGCTAATCATTTCCCGGAATGGAGAAGGGTAGAGAGCCTTAGTCAAGCAATCCGCAGCAATCCGCAAGCTGATCTCCTGTCCTAACAAACAGTCTTCAGAAAACCATCCATTATCTTTTCCCTAACTTTGTGACAATCATTCTCCAAGTGTTTTGTTCTCTCATGAAAAACAGGATTGCTAGCTATGTGAATAGCTGCTGTGTTGTCACAGTAGAGATGGACAGGTAAAGAATGCGGTATCTGAAGATCATTAAGGACCTTATCAACCCACATGAGCTCCTTGGTTGCCATACACATTGCTCTGTATTCAGCTTCTGCTGAACTACAAGAGACTGTACTCTGCTTCTTTGATCTCCATAACACCAAGGAATCACCAACAAAGAACGCCATACCCGTAACAGACTGCCTGCTATCAGGACATCCACTCCAATCCGAATCAGAAAAACCTCTAACATCAAAGCCACCTTCTGAACTATAGAACAATCCGCGGCCAATGCTTCCCTTGAGATAGCGAAGTACCTTATGAATAGCCTTGAGATGAACATCAGTTGGAGCAGACGAGTACTGAGACAACTTGGATACAGCATAAGTGATATCAGCTCTCGTATAAGTCAGATACTGAAGTTTACCCACTAGCTTCCGGTATGGCTTCACATCTTCCATAAGAACACCATCATCTTTAGAAAGTTTCTGATTCGGTTCCATAGGTATAGCCGAAGGTTTACACCCTGAAAAGCCTGAATACTCCAACAGATCAAGAACATACTTCCGTTGGCACACAGAAATACCAGCTTCAGATCGTGCAATCTCCAATCCCAAAAAAAATTTTGGTTCACCTAAGTCTTTCAGTTTAAAAGCAGAACTCAACTGCAACTTCAAATCACTCATCAACTCATCATTAGTACTGGCGATGAGTATATCATCTACATACACCAAAACAATCAAGAAACCTTTCACGTCTTCCTTCACAAACAGTGTATGATCTCCAAATGCCACAGTAAAACCCAAACCAGTCAATGTAGTGGAAAACTTGATGAACCACTGTCTTGAGGCTTGTTTAAGGCCATATATAGACTTATGAAGTCGACATACTGCAGTAGGAGAGATGGTTTCACCAGTCAATTCAGCATAACCCGGTGGTAACTTCATGTATATCTCTTCATCTAACTCACCATTGAGAAAAGCATTGGAAATATCAAGCTGAGACAAAGACCACTTCAGTTTAGGAGCAAGAGACAAGATGATCTTCACAGTCGCCATCTTTGCAACAGGCGAAAAGGTCTCTTGATAATCTACACCTTCTTCTTGTGTATACCCCTTTGCCACAAGTCTAGACTTATGTCTCTCAATGGTGTCATCTGTGTTGTATTTTATAGTGTTCACCCACTTACAACCAATGGCCTTCTTCCCTGGCGGCAATTCTGTAATACTCCAAGTTTATGTCCTCTAGAAAGCTCCTATCTCCAAGCCCATGGAATCACACCATACCTTATCTTTCTTTTCATCACAGTAGCGTTGAGGTATATGTGTATTTGTGACAATGTTAATGAAAGCTTGAAAAGGCTGAGATAGTTTAGAATAAGAAATATAGTTGACGAGAGGATAGGGAGTAGTAATAGTACGAGGAGACGGAAGTATTATTAGTATAACAATGAAAGTCTTTTAGATGAGATGGTGGTTTACGAGTTCTGGTTGTGAGGGATGATGACTCATTCTTTGAGGAACGAGCATCCGAAGATGATTGCTCAAGAGGCAATTGATCATATGGGATATGGGAGGAAGAAAAATGAGGAAAGAAAGCCTTACTATCTTGAGGAATGGAAGAAGATAGAAAGGGGAAGATATCCTCATGGAAAATGACATGTCTCGAAATAGAGATGGAGTGTGTCTCTATGTCTAGTAGCTTATAACCCTTATAACCTATAGGATATCCTAGAAAAACACTAGCTTTAGCACGAGGTTCAAAGTTATTCCTATTCTTAGGTGAAGTTGAACTATAGCAAAGACAACCAAATGTTTTCAAGGAATGATAATCCGGAGGTTTAGACTTAAGCTTCTCATAAGGAGACTTGTTTCCTAAACTGAGGATGGTAACCTATTGATAAGAAACACAGCCGTAAGAACACAATCCCCCCAATACTCTAAAGAGATTCCTGATTGAAACATAAGAGACCTAGCTACATTCAAAAGATGTTGATGCTTCTCTCTACAACCGAGTTTTGTTCAGGGGTTTCAGGACACGAGTGATAAGATTTAATACCTTTAGCTAAGTATAGATCAGTGAATTTCAGTTCTTGAGCGTTATCAGATCTAACAGCACAAACCTTAGCATTGTATTGAGTTTCAACCATTTGAATAAAGGCAGGAAAGACAACTAACACATCAGATTTTTGTTTTAAAAGATAAATCCATGTTGCTGCTGCTAAAATCATCGACTATGGTCAAAAAATATTTGAAACCATCAGTTGTGGGAACAGAGAAAGGACCCCACGTATCTATATGCACAAGTTCAAACGGTTTAGAACAAATATTGTTGCGATTTTGAAAAGGCAAATGTTTTTGTTTTGCAAGATGACAAACATGGCAATGCATAGAAGCTTTATTATTCTTTGTTTTGGTAAACTCAATACATCAGAAAGTATATCAACCTTATTAAAAGCAGGATGTCCTAAACGTCTATGCCAAGTTACCGGAATCAACATGAAAACTAGCACAAACATTGGACATACCTGTGAAAGATAAAGCATCATGTGAACTAGGGAAATTCATGACATATAAGTTTGCAACTTCATTACCGTGACCAATCGTCACCTCCTGAGTAAGACCCTGAATAAAGCAATCAGTAGCAGTGAATCTTACTTCTGATTAAGAGTTTTGGTAATCACACTGACACTCAAAAGATTGAATTTAAATTCAGGAATGAAAAGGACATTGTAGAGAGAAAGATCGTCAGTCAATTGAATGAATCATGTTCCTTCTATTTTAACAGTAATGCCATTAGGCAGGGTAACGTAGGTTTCTTCTAGAGGCTGATAATCTCTATATAGGGATCTAGTATGTGTAACATGGTGACTTGCTCCTGAATCCACTACCCAAGCTCTAAGAGACAACTCCATTCTAGTAGGTATAGAAGAGGTGAGAATGTCATAAAAGTTGGTGTGAAAAGAGAGAAAAGTACTAGTCAATTGTGAAACTGTTGGTGCGGAAATGGAACTGGATGCAAAGTTCCTTTTAGATAAAGGACTAGGAGTTGGAGATGAGGTGCTGTTCCTATCAGAAGAACTTGAAGTTTGCAGCTTTGTGCTCAGGTAAGCTATCATGTGTTGTATCTGCTCCTTAGACATACTGTCATCATTCTCCTTGGAAGACGAGTCTTTAGCAGATACTTGAGAAGCTGAAATGTTTGGAGAACCAGCATACTTGTTCTTTCCTCTCTGTGGATGACCTGGTGGAAAACCATGAACCCTGTAACACTTGTCCACTGTGTGACCAATGCGATGACAATGAGTACATTTTGGTTTCTGATAATTTCCTTGAGCTAAAAGGATTTGGTTGCCGTCAGGAGTTGGTGATTGCATCTGGAAAGCAGCAGGATTAACCACACTCTTCGTCTCTGTACCAACCAACCTTTGACTCTCATCTTGATCCAAAATGTTGTAAATGTCATTGAGTCCAGGTCGAGGCTTCATGTTGAGGATTTGACTTCTAATATTATTGAAGTTCTCATTAAGCCCCATCAAGAACTGTATTATACGACTGGTCTCAGCTTCTTCCATCAGCTCCTTCACTTGCTCACAATCACATTTCTTGATCAAAGGAGATCTCGTATTCGCAAGTTGTTCCCATAATGTTTTCTTCTTGGTAAAATACGTCGAGAGATCAGAAATTCCTTGCTTGAGACTCATCACTGCTTGCTCATGTTGATACTTCCGAGGGAGATTATTCACCTTGAATCTCCGAAACAGATCATCCCACATCTCAGCTGCATCCGCATAATACAAGATACTATCGTATATCTCCTTATTAACCACATTCAACAACCATGACTTCACCATACTATTGCACCTACTCCTGATCTTATACATCTTATCATCAATCACAGGTCTAGTCAAAGATCCATCTACAAATCCAAGTTTGTTCTTCGCATCTAGACTAATCCGCATTGCAATTGACCAGCTATTGTAATTAGATCCATCAAGAGTGTGAGCTACGGTCGATAAACATGGATGATCTGCGGAATGAAGAAAGAAGGGACTATGAGTACTGTCCAACGATTCTGTCATCGCCGAAGTCAATCCAATGTTATCGCGAGAGCCAGGACGCCGAGTTTGGTGTTGATCTTGAGCGAGAGCGTCAGATCCATCAATGATCGGTGTTGTTGAACGAGAGCTTGCAGGAGGAGACTCGTTTTCAGGTGTTGAGCTTCGATTTCTTGCTTTGACTTTGCGTTTTCCCATTTCGAGCTTGAATCGAGCTTGTTCCGATGAAGATGAAGCTCCGATTAGCGATCGATCGGTGAAATACGAGGAAGATGAAGAAAAAAATCGAAAAAAATTGAGAAATCAGAGAAGAGAGCAGAAGAAATGCTCTGATACCATATTAGAAAAACAGAATCACAACATCGTTGAACTGATCACTAGATTCTCATTTGCTCAAAAGAGAATTTACAATTGAGTTTACACATCTCTTAACCAATAGACCAGAATCAATTCAACTTAAATAAACCGGAACAAACCGGGTATAATACAAATGATAAGAAGTTGGACCAAAATGAACCAAATCTGTTTCTGCAGATGGAGAGTGGTGAGCTTTTGTTTAGAGAGAATTTTGAATAGGTAAACAATGAAAGTGACTGTAATGCCTAAAGAGGTAACCTGCATTGTTTGCAGTGGCTGGTGTAAGCTCGATATGCTCGAGTAGAGAAGACTGAAGCAGCTGTGAATCTGGATCAGTAATTGTTGCCTGATGATTTACATAACTGACTACAACAATCCATCACAGAAAGAAGATGGACAATCTGTGAGAGGGGACTGAACTAAAGTACTGTCTGACTCAACTGCCGGCATTGGGTCAATACATTGGAATGAAGGGAGCTCCAACTTCTCAGCCTCGGGCCCAGAAAGAGAAGAATACGTAGCATTGCCAAGCAAATGGCTTTCTGGAGTGCTTTGGACAAAAGGATAGTTCCAAAGCTGATCAATTTGGTCGTTGGTAGCAAAACCACGCGTGTCAGGAGACTCTGTTTGTTGTTCCCTAAAACGTTTGCGGTTAGGGGACATGTAAGGAGATCCTATGAAGTTGCACATATTAGGCTGAAAGAAATTGTGTTTCATGAGGTTACCTATGGGAACATTGGGAAGCAGTGAATGGTAGTAGGAGGAACAGTTATTGAGTTGTAGGTACTTGATGTCGTCTTCAGGGATCTCGAGACAGTCTGGCTCCAAAGAATCTTCACTATGGTCGTGACCATCCAGTTGAGCTGCTGCATTCATTGCTTGGTCCTGAAGTTCATCAGGGTAAATAGGCAAGCCAAGTCGCTGCAGTTTCTTTAGTCTCGTGTTCCAGAAATTCTTTATCTCATTATCTGTTTGGCCTGGTAGCTGAAAAAAAGGAAAAAAAAAAAGACTAGAGCAAATAGTAAGAAGACAAGAGAGAGGAAACAGAGTTGACATACTAATGCAGCCATTCGTGCCCATTTGTTACCCATTCTTTTAGTTTTATTTTAACTGTAAACATTATAATGAAAAAGAAATTAAAACTAGAAAAAAAAACTAGTAGGTAAAAAAGAAAAATTAAACGTTCTCTCATCTCTTCGTTTTCACTTTTAAATCCTTCATGGAAGTTGATCAAAAAAAAAAAAATCCTTCATGGAAAAAAAAGGAGAAAAGAAAACTTTTTGTTTTCGATTTTCTGATATATGGATCAGATCCTTTTGGTTGTTATATAGTTTCGATCAATAAACTGTTGTATTTATTCTGTTTACTCGGATCTATTTACTTAGATGATTTATAGAGTGTTTTCTATCAAGTTCTCATATTCTTTATTTTTGGAAATTACAGTGGTTTCTTTGAAATTTATCTCTATCCCAATCCTTTTTTTTGTCAACAGAATCTACCAAGTTCAGTAGGAGTAATTTCACACTTTCTACAACCGTTGATCCCGAGTGGGGCGGATTTAGAGATGGTAAACAGGTTGATCCGTCCCTTCTTGTACCGCAGCAGGTTCGTCTTCAAGCAAATCACGGCAGATCAAGCCCGCGCGGACCGCAGTCTCTGAAATGCATGACTAAACTCGTCCTCAAGAATCCACAAGCCTTTGCGGGCATGCCTGCGGGAAGGTGATAATGGGCGCAGGTTCGCAGCAGAATGCTTAAGGCCACTCGAAGACGCTTCAGGCCACTCCATGATGCGTTAGTAGATTTGTAGTGCTACTTTTGGACATGCTTAACATTCAAAACAATAGTTGTAGATTTGTAGTTACTTTTGTCACATTCAAAAATTGTTTTCTAATATACTAAGATGTTTTTCAATAGTTTTATAACTCATATTTCATAGCGAATGTTTTAGTTTACTGAATTCAAAAAGTAAATAAAACAAAACACCAAATCAAAGTTGACAATTTAACAAAAGTAAATAGAAAGAAAACACCAAATGAAACAACAAATTATATTTCTTGTTCTTCAACTTCATCATTAATAACCGATTTAAAAGATGAGAGTGTCTTTTCTTCACCATCAACTTCATCTTCTTCAAGTATGAATAATTGAAGTTAGTTAAAGAAATACTGAAATTTAAAATTCCAAAATATTTGATAATGTGAGCAATTTACTATGTTCATAAACTTCATATCATTTTAGCCAATTCCTAGTGCATATCAGAGTTTGCACATTATTTGAAAGTAGACGGTTACTATATTTATTTAGAACTCGCGATCCAATTCTAAAGGGGGATTCTGAAGCCATTGTTGTTATAGGAATACTAAGAAGATCACAGCCATTGCAGTCAAATCACCATACCAATGAGTATTATCTTTCCAGAATTTATTAATGTCCCATGGTGGTTCATCAAGATAAGCTTCTAGAGCTATTTTTCCACTTGCACCGCCAGTGAATTTTCGAAATGCAAAGAAATCCTATGAAAGTTTTTTAAAAAAATATGAAAAAGAATTTCTAAAAATAAACAAAATGTGAAAATTAAGAAACACATTCACGTCGTAGTCCTCAAACATTCCCATTGACCCTTCCGCACAAACGTTTTGTGGAACCATCTCGCGTGGCTCTGTAGAGCGTGAGTTAGTCTTAGATTTTTTGTTGTAAGAATCAAACAGAGTACTATTATCACGCAAGTTCCTCAACTTTGCATCATGTGTACTCATGTTAAGCTTCCCTAAACAACATTCGACAATTAAAAGCTTAAAACGTGGATCAAAGACTGCTGCCATTGCAAAAACACAATTGACTTTATCACAGTATTTATCAAACTTCTCTTTCCTCGGTGGCACCATGTCTCTGACTATTGCATCTTTGCTTTCCTCATTCCTTCGAAGCCAATCATGGATCTTCCAAACAGGATAGAAATAAAAGTTCGAAGTCGGATAATTATAACCAGACATCAAACGTGTGATCTCTGCAAAAGGCCCCAAAACGACATATCATCTCAGCTATTGTCCATTCCTCAGCTGTAGACACCATTTTATAACTTCTCCTATCAAATGTCTCCAACTTAAAAAATGATTCACTGTATTTGATGGCTCTTTCAAGCTTATAGAATGTCAAATTCCATCTTGTCTGCACATCCAATATTAGCTCGCATTCTCTTTTATACCTGCAGCCACCACACATTTATCAAACAATACTTCACTAGTTTCCAATGATGTCATATACTTAATACTCTCTCTTACTTTGTGCAAATAAACTCCAATAACCTTCAAACCATCTTGCACTATGAGGTTAAGTATGTGAGTTGCACATCTGACATGGAAAAAGTCTTCTCCACACAACAAATCATCCCTAATCATCAGTTGCAATTTCACAATATCTTGCATCGAGTCATTACTTGTAGCATTATCTAATGTGATAGAGAACACTTTTTATCAAATCTCCACTCGTTCATTTATTCAAGAAGCTTCATCGCAACATTCATACATGTATGTGGTGGTGGTAAAGCACAAAACGTCAGAATTTTGTTGTTCAACTTCTAATTTCGATCAATGTAATGTGCTGTCACACACATGTATTCTTCACGTTTCAATGATGACCACAAGTCAGACGTGAAGGACACTCGTCCAAAAAGACTTGTTAATTCCCTCTTCAATGTGTCTCTCTCACTTTCATACAATCGATACACATCTTCTTTCGATGTGTTTCGACAAATGAATTTGACATCCACATTCAAATACTTCCATGTGTCTCTCACTTTTTCATATTCCACGTAAGAGTATAGTAGATCATGCTGGACTATTTTCTTAGCTGCCATTTGCCTAAACACAGTTTGATCATACTTTCGAGTTTGTAATTTCCCTTCAAAATTGAGTTCTTGCTGCTTTCTAGTATTCCTTGGATACATTCTATATCTCTGACGGTGCCTTCTCAACCCAGTGGTTCCATGCGAATAGGAATGCCATGCATACTCATTCCTGCAATGATTGCATACAGCTTTCATCTATCCATTGGGTTTAGAAACCACCTTGAAATCAATCCACACATCTGATCTTTGTCTATTCTCCTTATCATGTGAACCGATTTCATCCTCATCCAACTCATCTTCTTCCAAGTCATCATGAAAATCTGGTATCTCCTCTTGGATCTTCTTCTTCTTTTGCGACTGACTAGACACAACCTTGTTCTTTTGCGACTAAGTAGACATTGACTTTCTTCTCCCTCCACGAATCACATATTTCAATGAAACTAACTTATTCTGACTACATGCGTGTGAGGACGAGCCAATACCACCATATATAGTGAATTGGGACATGGGTTTTCGTAGGGCTGTTCCAAAACTGGTTTTTCTTCGAGGCTTGCTTGTTTAGGTTGGTTGAGTGATTTGATGCATTTCTTGTGGAAAACTCTCTGTGGATGTGTGCCGACGGTAGAGAGGTTCACTTATATACACATGAGTACTAATAGAAGTTGTCCTAGATGTGGTGGCACAGTGGATTTGATTAATCATCTTCTTTTGCATGCCACCAACCTTACAGGTTTGGGGTTTATCGGAATGTTTGTTTTTTCAGGTTACTTCCAAGTACATCTATATACAAAACATGAACATTCTGTTTTGGAGGAAAAAAGAGGTGGTTTCACTGGAACCACAATTTGACACCTTCCCATGGATATGTTGGTACATATAGAATGAGATGAATGACAAACTCTTTTAATGGAAAAGTTATCCCCGACTGACACTCTCCAACTTGCTTCTCTTGAATCATAATGTTGGAGAAAGGCCAATCATACAGATGAAGCAGAGGAGATTCAAGATCCTCCCATCGTACTTTTTAAGGCAGAACCCCCTTGGATACTTTGAATCCAACTTGCCAAATCGACACTTCATAGATCGATAATGGCACAATAAGTGTCTTAGGGTAAAGTCTTAAAGTTCAAATGTATTCTGAATTATTTGGACTACATGGTTGTGACAGAAGCCTCTCGGCTTTACACGCTCAGATGGAATGATTGCTCTGGACAGCATCGTGTTTGAGAAATATGCAAAGTCCACTCTGTTGGGTTTGACTGTTCAAATTTAGTGGATATGTATACAAACCCAGTGGACGGGCCAACCTTAGCTTTAAAGATTAATACGTTTTGGAGATTGTAGGAAGTGTTTTAAAGTGTGAATTTTTTTTCCATATCCGCAAGAGCAAAAATATCCGTGCGGACTCACTAGCAAAGAAGGCTAGGAACAACAACAATTTTATATCCATATAGATCAAACACCCTCAGATGGAAGTGTTCCTCGGAATATATTTTCTTGTGATCAAAACTTGGTTTGGTTGAATGAGTAGTTGAGAAAAAATGAACATCACATAAAAATATTCATAATATTCATTTTTTGTTTGTTATACAAACTATTTTTCTAAAACGTGCATGTAAGATAAGATATTGTTTCATTAAGAACTTTATCAAAAGCCCTAGTTATAAAAACTAAGATTAAAGAAAATAAGAATCTAGATTCCTAGATCATGAAATCATTTAGATAACACAACATGGTATGATGAATTAGCTTCATGAAAGTAGCGTTTTGGTAACAAATTATACCAAATCTTCACTTGGATAAATTTATAGAATATTTATATTGCCATTTTGTGCATTACATTGATCTTTATGATTATTCATGTTTATCATAATTTTTATTAGTCCCGTGCGATTCAAAAATCTTGGGATGAACTCAATTCAGATATGACTTCTCATTTTTAGATTTGTTTAATATTAAGTTTTGTTTTTCGTTCTGTTTTATGAGAAAGATTTATAATGATAATAGTATATTCCAATGAATTTAAGTTGGGATAAACTCAATCATATACGTTTTCTTATTTTGAGTTTATTTAGGATTATATTGTTTTTATATGCATGTTTCATAATGGTAAATAGCATATTCCATCTTTTAAGTTGTAGAGCTTGACCATTAAAAGTCAAAAATACTCTAAACAAAGCAATTTATGCATACTCTAATGGATAATTAAAATAATTTGCCAACATTCTATGATTGATCGACTGCAAACTGGTCCAGATGGAACTCATATTGAACCATATAAACCCTGATTTAACAAACATTGGATTATAAAAGGAGTATGGGTCAACCTTCTATGGGCCGAGAAAAAAAATCATTAGATTTTGGCCGAGCCGGTATTCTTGATTGATCTATGAGATAAATCGTGGAGATCATAACAAAAGAAAAGGAGAGATATCGTGGGGATAATAACAAAAAGGAAAGGAGAGATAAAAACCATATTCCAATCTGATGTTGGTGTGATTCTAACTCGAATGTTTTTGTTCCTCTAAATTCAGTTATAAAATTAGTAGTGGTGGTTTTGACTCCCACAAATTTATGTTCTCATACTCATATATAAATGTAGAATATTTTGAAATTTTTTAATCAATATTACTTATAAATGTGATAAAGTATCGAATGTGTTTTTCTTGAAATTGATATTGAGAAATACATAACAAAGATTGAATATAAATTCTAGAAGATTAGAAAAGCATACATGGGGGTTATTTTTTTCTCGAAAGTAATTCATTGTCATTGCATAATAAAACTGTCAATTTCATAAAATAGTACATTGCTCTAGAAAGTTGTTGCACGCAAATATTGTTGATAAACATTTTTTCTATAGACTATTTGTAAGTTTTTCAAAATCTCTTAGTACACTATAATAACATAAGTGAAATATATATATATATATATATATATATATATGTATATATATATATATTTAAGAATCCAGTTAAGCATTCACATATCCAATTTCTTGTTATAAGGCATTATTTTGTCATGAAACTAAATGAGGATAAAATAGTTGATATTGGACATGTTAATTCTGAGAGAACACATTCTTAACTTGTAAATTCAATTGGAATTCGCGAGGCATGAGCGACTTTGGCCCGAGAGGTGATTGTATCATGTGTTATAAATTGTAATATCTAATAATCCCTATGTACATATAACCCTCCAACCTCATGTGAGAAATTTAGCATCATACATTAGTGAGTGCAAATTTCTTTTGGAAATCTATACAAACATGCAAAGATGAAAGGTACTCAACTCAGAACATAATGCCAGAGAGTAAACTCGTCAACCCAGGAGTTCGATCACTATCTCGATTTGCTAAGTTACATGAGATGTAATATTCGAAGTCTTGAACACTAAAAATGTGTTTCAAAGGAAATAAATGATTGCTGTATATTAGTAACTAGAGAGAGAGAGAGAGAGAGAGATAAAGTAGTTGATCACTTTGTATTTTGTATAAAGAAACAAGAGAGAGAGAAAGTGAATGTAATTATTGATGTTACAAAGTACAAATAGGGGGTAAGTATTTATAGTAGAGGAAAGTAAAAACACATATTTTAAAATCTTGGAATAAATTAACATATGCAATGATGATAAGGACAAGAGCTTTTCTAGGTGTAGAATAATGGATAATCATTATCTTTCAACACTTCTTCTTACTTATCCATCTTGTATTATGTATTGCCTCATTAAAAATTATTCATAGAAAAATTCCAAGGGATAAAAGCCATGATGAGAGAAAAAGAGTACAGTAACGTAATCTCCCCACTGAATGATGGACATAATTTATTTTTTCATAGGTCACACAAACGGCGCATTTCGATACCATATATTGTTTTTGGAATGTTGTAGTGTGAAGCGCTTTTTTGAACAAGTCAACTGGATTTCTGCATGAACGTACATACTGGATGTACACTTCTTAATTTTTCTCGAGTTTTCGCACATACGAGAAAAACACTTAGAGGAATATGCTTTGTTATGTCACTTTTGATATAGCCTTCTTTGAGTTGATTGACACAAACCGAACTATCTTCAAATATTTTGTTAGCTCTTTCTTTGAAACGATTCCGCTCAATTATTTTATGTTATGCATCATAGACTTAAGCTATTCACATTTTTGACATGCTTCTTGAAGCACAATAATTTTTGCATCATTTGAAGATGTCACAACCCGAGTTTGTTCCTGGGAACGCCATGAAATCGTGGTTCCACCAACTGTAAAACAAATTCGTTTTGCGATACTTTTTGAGGATATGTTAATATCATGCAGCTGCAAACCAACAATATCAAACTCGGGGTTTCTAGGATAAATCAATTTTGAATCATCTGTACCTTGTAGATAATGGAATAAATGCTCTGTTTCGTTCCAATGTTTGCGAGCATGAGAAGAAAAATATCTTGCAAATAAGTTAGTAGCAAAATTAATATCAGGTCTACTACAATTTGGAAGATATAAAAGCTCACAGATATCGCTCATATACGGTACTTTGGGACTCAATATATCTTTGCTATCTTGCAATGCCTAAAAGGATCTTTCTCGATATCGAGAGATCTATTCACCATTGCAGTACTCAAAGGAGTCATTTATCCATGTAAAAGCATTTCAATATCCTTTTCATATAGTTTGATTGATGCACATATATTCTTTCTCGGAAATTCGCAATCTGGAGTCTAAAGACGAATTTTTGTCTTTCCAAGATCTTTCAATTCAAAATTTTCTTTTGTATGAGTTTGTGCAATATTAACCTCCTTTTGAGTTCCAATTATGTGCTGGTCATCTACATATACATCCATGATCACAAAACCAAATGAAAATTTCTTAACAAAAACGCAAGGACATATCGCATTATTCACATATTCTTTTCTCAACAAATATTCACTTAACATATGCTCTCATATTGTTCTGATCCGTAAAGAGAGAAGTATAATTTGACCGAAAAAATCACCCTTGATTTTGTTTTTAATGGTTTCGTATTTCCAATCATTCAGGGATTTCCATATATCATTATTCAGTGATCCATACAAATATGGCGTCACAACATCCATGAGATGCATTTCAAAAAATATTAGACGTCACTAGGTTCATCAAAAATCTGAGCGTAATTGCATCCATTACCGGAAAATATGTTTCTTAAAAATCAATTCCTTGTCTCTGACAAAAATCTTGGGCATAAAACCGGGTTTTATAACGAGTTACCTCATTATTCTCATTTACCTTTCTCACGAATACTCACTTGTACCCAACTAGATTTACATTCTCAGGTGTTATGACTATATGTCTAAAGACATTCCTTTTATTCAAGGAGAGTAACTCAGTTTAAATTGCTATTTTCCACCACTCCCAATCATGTCGTTTCTAACATTCTAATATGAACTTTGAATCTGGATCATCACTTTTGTGATCGATTTCTTCGGACATAGAAAAACAAAACATTTCATCAACATCTTTTATTTTATTTTACTACTGATCCATAACTTTTATCTCGTGCATAGTTGATTGAAATCTCATATTTTTTGTTCTGTTCTCGTCATCTGGATCATCTTTATTTTGTTTTTTTGAACTTTTTCACTTATGTATTTTTCCAAATATTTATCTTTGGTAGCTTCTTCTAAACCTTTCTACTTTGCTCTATAAATTTCTTTTTCTTTTGGGAATTTTATCTTTGGAACCCGCTTCTTCCTCCCCCCCTCTTTAATTGAACTCGGGGTTCCTTTGTTTTGTTACCATCAGTTTGTACTTCAGGAACAAACTCTTGAAAGAAAACTTTCAGGGGGTACGGATGATTATTTCACCCTTCTTGTATCTTTAAACGCATCTTGTAACTGGTTTGCTAAAATTTATAAATGTATAATTTTCTGAACTTCAAGCTCTCATTGATTTGTAGGGGGAACAAGGTGCAACAACAACGGGAAACACCATGTAATCTCTTTAGCAATTTATCTAATTCCTCCCCATAACGCTGGAAATCCATCCTCACTAAAATGGAAATCATCAAACTGTGCCGTAAACATATTACTAGTTACTGGTTTAAGATACCTTATTATAGTTAGTGATGTATAGCCCACATATACTCTCATTCTCTTTTATGAGCCCATTTTAGTTTTTTTTTATGTCAGAGATATCAGAACATAAACCACACACCCAAAGTCACGGAGATGAGATATATCTGGCTCTTGGCCAAATGCCAATTGTAATGGGGAGTACTTATGATATGCACTCGGTCTTAGCCGAATCAGTTTAGCCGCATGTAGATAGCATGACCCCATACTAAAATTGGGAGCTTAGTTCACAATATCAATAGTCTTGCAATCAACTGCAACTATTTAATCAATGACTCAGCCATGCCATTTTGTATATGAATATGAGCAATTGGATGCTCTACATCAATCCCCATTGACATACCATACACATTGAAGGCTTTCGATGTAACTCATCAGCATTATCAAGCATTATTTCTTAATGGCATACTTAGAGAACTGCGCTCTTAGTCTTATTATTTGGGCAATGAACTTTGCGAAAACCGTGTTTCGTGGTATTAAAAGATAGACATTTGACCATCTATTGGATGTGCCAATCAGTACCATGAAATTCTTAAACGGTCCGCAAAGTGGGTGGATTTGCCACATAAATCACAATGAATTATTTCTAAAAATATTGGTGATTTATTCCCAACTTTTTCTGGTGATGCCGAGTTATAAGTTTTCCTTAAGAAGATGCATTACATGTAAACTCGCTCGTTTTCACAATTCTTTCATTTTTCAACAGATGGTCATTTGAATTTTGCACTATTTTTCTCATCATGACTGAACCATGATGTCCTAACCTTTCCTGTTAGACTTTAAATGTACTAGTAAACTTGATGGTATAGGACTCAGTCATTTTTACATTTGTACAATATAACCAGAGCATAACATTCTTAACTCTTCCAATATATGTTTCCTCTCGGATGTAATGCAAAGATATTCAATGCCACTTAACTCAGTCTCAATATGATATTCATTTCTTCGAATATCCTTAAAACTTAATAAACTCATATGAGACTTGGGAGAATATAATGCATCACTTATTTCAAATTATGTTCCATTTCGCATTGAAATATCACTCTTCCAGAGCCATAATAATCTTCGCACTACCAAATATTGTAGTTAAGCTTCCAGCGTAATCTTTTATATTGAGACTGGAGAAATATTTCGTATCTTTAATTATCTTGTGTGTTGGCTCACTATCTGCCATACATATATTTCCATCCTAAGTTTCAAAATCTGATATTTTCTGAATTTAAATATTCATAAAATACGTATTAATGTAAAACATTACATAAAAAATCAGACATAACATAGATATATTTTACAACAAAAGATACATATAATAAAATATAGTACACATTATCTTCTTCAGGAAGATAACCATTATCACATCGATTTTATTACAGATATACCATGACATTTACCACTTTTAGACCATGGTATAGGTCCTTTTTAGAGTCGCTTATATGTGTTTGAAGTTTGTTTTAGAGTGTTTTCAGGTTCAAGTATGTTTTGGAGAACATTGGAGATTCTGGAGCTTTTTGAGATGTAGAGCTGCGCAGACGCGTCAGAAGTTCAGCTACAGACAGAGACCTTCCCACGGTGCGATTGAGCTTATATTTTGAGACAAGATAAGCTTTGCGTTAGATTTCTAATGCCACCGATGTATGGTTAAGCTGGGTGTTAGATCTAAATTTATGTCATTTTAATGAATAGTGGTATGTCTGCCTTGTGAGAAGAAGCAGTCGAGAATCAACTAGTATCGATCGACACTCCTCCATAACAGTACCTAATGATAAATTACAAGATTGCCCCTGATATGTTTTGACCTATATTATGTTTTGTTAAGCCATTGTTGATGGCTATGCTTCATGCCATTGTAGAGAGAGCTTAGGATTGGAGGGAGAGATATGAACACCTTGAGAGAGAAAAGATCTTGAAATCCCTTTGTTTCTTTTCTCTATTTTTTTACTTATCTATTGCAGTTTATTCGGACTATTATTATGTGTTTCATGATGACTGGCCAATCCTATTGTTAGATTTAGGGTTCTCCAAAGTTCATTTATGGTTTGCTTAATCTGTATTGTTTTTAGGGAAATCAATTAGTTCTTATCTAGTTGTTCTTACAGCTAAGCTTAGGATTGATAACCTTGAACTTAGATCCTAGGATTTATTGGCGCAAGCGAGAGCTAGGTATGTTGCCTGAACAAAACTTAGATGAACTAATTAGCTAGGCACATACGAGTGTTGGTCTAGGTAGTTAAAGAACATATCAAACCTATTCGCTAAAGCTTATTTAGAAGTAGTATTGATCGACACTACGCAAGAAGTGTCGATCGACACTGCTCGAGGATTAACATATGAGAGTAGAATCTCTAGGTTTAAACATCAGTTAATCATTACACACAAAAGTTGAACGATTATAACTTAAGTTTGAGTTCCATAACAAGTCCTTTAATAATTCCCTAATAACTTATTTAGTTTGCATTCCCATTGTACCTGAGAATTCACCTAAGTCTAGCTCTCCCCTCATCTTGATAACTTACAAACAACTTTTATTAATTTACTGTTTTATATTATTACTTTCTAGCTTTATTTCTAAAACAATAAATCTATATTGTAATCTTAGAGTCTTTGTGGATTCGATCCCTAAGTACTACAACGAAACTTCTTATTTGAGAGAGAGTAAAGTTTCTCATATGATAATTTGAGTGATATCAATTACTCATCGGTATTCTTTAGATCAACTAGAAAGTCTGAAACGTCGAGATGAGTATCATCATTGAAAGCATGGAAAGATGGCCCGGTTCATTAGAAATGAAGTTTGTCTCACTTCCTTTCTCTTTTGCAATTTGGGATTCTCGATACAAAGTGACTAAATGTTTTGGCGTACGACAAACACGTATCCAATGCCCTTTCATACCACCTTTGTAGCAAACCTTTTATGTTTGTTTTTTATCATCCAAGTCACTTCCATTTTCGGGGAAGCTTTTACTATTTCTTTCATCATAGGGACGAAATCTTCTACCTTGTCCTCTTCCACGACCATGATAACGATTTCTACCATGTCCACGTCCTTTTTATCACCAATTATTATAGTTGGATGATGTGACATTCGCTTCAAAAAATGGAGCAGATCTGGTGGAACGGGCATGATGGTTTAATGTCACGAGTTGGTCATTCTGTTCCACAACTAGGAGTACTTGCGTCAACTCCGATTAGCGGGTATATCCATTCGCATCTGATTGCTGTTGCATGACTACATTTCTAAGATAGAACGTGAAGAGAGTGTTCTCAATCATATCATAATCACTTATTTTTCCTCCACATAACATCATCTTTGATGTAATATCGAACATCGCATAATTATATTCACTAACACATTTGTAAACCTGGAACCGGAGATGGAACCACTCGTGCTTGGCTTTTGGTATAAGATCACACATTTTTGGTGATCAAACCTCTCTTTTAATGATTGTCAAAGATATGCAAGATCCTCTTTAGTAGTATATTCATATTTAAACCATCATGTATGTGGTGTCATAAAATATCATGCATTTTTCTCATATTTAAACCTACTGCCCATGTCATATAATTATTCTCCATAATATCAAGGGCGGTTATTCCGATCTTTGTCAAATTTGACATAATAATTTTATTCATAAATGAGCATAGAAAATGTAGAATTTAATGGTAAAATTTATATGCATAAATCAAGAGCAGAAATTTAAAGGCATAATTCAAATGAAGAAATTTAAAAAGCATAAATAAATTTTTAGGCATAGCTTACCACATTATCTAAGGAGACATAGTTTACCATATTGATCATTTTATATCCACAAAATCAAAGCATACCATGTGATCCTATGATCGTGAAGGTATAGGATACCATAGCGATCACTGGGAAAGGCATATATATCATCCCGAAAAATAAACGAAAGAGGCAGAGCCTTCACTCTGAAATAATAAAATAAAATTAATATAAATTAAATATATTGAAAGACCTAAATTAAACATTACCTCACTAGTATATGAGTGCTTATACAGATAATGTTGTATTTTAGTAACTAGAGAAAGAGAGAGCAATTGATCACCTTTTGTTTTGTATATAGAAACAACGAGATAGCGAAAGTGATTCCTTGTTTTCAACGTTTATTCAAATAAATTGCATGTACTATTAAATTCAAACCGAAATCAACTTTGACCGAAATGATGTTAGTCAATCATGATGAATCAAATGCTACATGTAAATTTTTTATGAGTCCAATTTCATATATCTAGAGTCGGATATCACCGTAAATATTATCATAAATTATCCTAAACCCCAAAAATGTACCAAAAATCCAAAAAATCCAAAAAAATATTCCAAAAATCGAAAACCATAAAATAATTAAAATTCGAACCAAAAACCGGATATCCTAAATATACCAAAACATTGGAGAAAAAAATATAAATACCCAAAATCCAAAATATATTCAAAAACCCTAGAAAATCTATAAATACTCGAAACATAAACCCAAAACCAGAAAAGTGATAATATTTTAAATACAAAAAATATAGCCCAAACTTCAAAATATACCAAAAAGAAATAAAAGAAAAGAAAATGAAATGAAATTGTAAAATATAATGTAATACCTAAAATAATCAATACATATAATTTTTAGATTATTCATGTGTTTGATCTGGTAAAATAGTCGATTTTGACAAGATTTTATATGGCTATTTATCGTATTGGGGTATGCACTCTTAGAATTTGGGTATTTATAGTTTGTCTCTGAATTTTGGGTATATTATGGTTTTGTGTATATTCTTGATATTAAAAAAAAATTGTGTTTCTTGATATGTTTTGTTTATGTGTATATTTTAGGTATTAAATATTTTTAGTGTTTTTGGATATAAATTAGGTTTTTGGTACGTATAGATTATATCAGGTTGTCGAGTAAATTTTTTTGTTTTCAGGTATTTATAATTTTTCTCGTACTTTTTATATTTTGGTTTTTTCGATTTTATTTTTGGATTTTATGTACTTGTAGGATTTCACAAAGTTTTAGAATATTTTATATTTTCAAGCAACTCTTCGGGTAAGTTTCGATCATTTGTACAAGTGGCAGCTGACCCAACACAGTTAACCCACATTATTTTGGTAAAAAATTGATTTTGACTTGAGTTGAGTTGATGGTTGTGGTAGTTTATTTGAAGTAAATGTTAGTTTATGAATGAATTTCACTATATCAAAATTAAAGTACGAAAAGGCACAATGAATTTTTTTGAATTTGGAATTGACTATTTTTCATGTTCATAGACCTCATACCCAATTTGCAAACTTGCACGTACAAATTAGACGATAATCAGAGGCGGCGCGGAGAAGAAGAGGAGGGGGCACGGACCCCCATTTAGTTTTAATTTTTTTTTTCTTTGATAATAAGTAGTATGAAATCTCTATAAGTGTCATTTATCATAAAGTACCCTTCATCCTAAAGTCAAACATAGTTAGAAAGTTTTTGTGCCACTAGTTAAATCAATCCTGGATCTACAACTGACAATAATTTTGTATGTTATCCAAATCTTGCTGAGTTTACCGTAATAAAATTCCACCATCATGTTTGTTTCTTGCAACAAGCAAGAACTGTCTTCATCTTTTTATTCTTCGGTCCATTGGAGATGGATGATTATTTTATGATATTTTCCCATAGGTCTTTCACCACATTACAACGGAAGATGTTTTTCAATAACTCTCGGTCGATTTTCATTTTCACACAAGACACAATCTTAGAATTGATTCTCAACAACTCTTTTAGATGTTGTAATCCTTCTTTAGGTTGAGGTATGGTTCCAAAAATAAATTTGAACTTCTTTCTTGAACATAACATTATTTCGAATCTACAAGTCCGCTCATTATAGTTATTTGTTTTCAAAATTGAGTGTGAGATGATTGGTGGAAAATTATACGCCACCACCAAATCAGGCGGTGAAATTGTTTTCTTTTATTTCATTTGCCATTAATTGTTTCTAATAAATTTATTAGGTTGGATGAAAAAAATGGCAAGAAGTTAACACCATGAAAAACAAGAAATAAAGTGATATTATAGAAACTATAATATTCATTTGGTGTAGGTATATTTTAAAAAGAGTTAGATTTATGTTCACAAATAAGAATTGATTTGATAGAAAACTGTATGTCAATGATTATTTTAACAAGCTGATTTAATAAGGTTAAAACGTGACAATTCATAGATTGGCAGCATCATAAAGTACTACTCATTTTGTAAGAAAATCATTATCTCACTGAGAAAAAAAACTATCCAACCATTCTAACAGCTAGGTTTGGGTGTTTGGTTTTTGGTTTTTGGTTTGGTTCAGTTTTGTTTATTTCAGTTTTTAGATCGGTTCAGGTAGTAAACTTGGAAACTGCTTAATATCCAAGAAATTGGGTTTAGTTTGGTTCTAGTCCGATTATGTTTTATCGGATTCTTTCACATATACGGATAAAAACGACGGAAACTTTGGTTTTTGAAAATAAATATCGGGTAAATTAGATAAAATATCAGGTAATTAAGATAAGGTTAAATATTTCGGATAAAAATATTCATCTAATTCAAGTTTTCAGGTATTTCATTTTATAACTATTATTTTTAATATTTGGTTATTTAGAAACTAGTTATAATATTTTAAGTATATAATCTGTATTTTAATATTTTGAGTATCCATTCGGTTTCAATGTGGTTTTGATTCTCTGTTTTTATATATACAAAATCAAGAGACAATTGGCTAAATAATCTGAATTGGAGCCAAAATTGGCAAACTACACTACGCACCCCTAAACCCATTGCCACTATAGCATTTTCCATCCTCCTTTCCAATTTTGGCCCTACACTCATCTCACATTTTGTGTCTTTCTTCACCTTTCCATTCTATTTTTTTCATCTTCCACTTCTTTCTTCATCCTTATTTATTCTTCTTCCAAAAATTTTCAATGAATCTCTTCAATCTCTTTAATCTGTACTCTCTTTCATCCCATCATGAAAAGTTGCTCATCGATGCGATTTTCTCGGATATCGACGAGAATCTTCTCCAAGATTACTTCAGAAATTATGAAGAGTTCTTTAATCTTTACTCTGTTTTATTCCATCATGGAAAGTTGTTCATTCCGTGGGGTTTCACCGGATATCGACGAGAATTTTCTCAAAGAGTACTTCATAAATAATGGAGAAAATTTTCACGTTAAGATGATGCGACATAAAGCTAAATGACTAATCCCTTGACACCAGCGTTCCGGAACCAATCTCCACTGACCTCCTCCTCTTTCTCATTCCATCATTGCCACCATCCCCAATCTAGAAATCTCGCCAATAGGCTTCTATAATTAAGGATTGCGGTTGAGTGTAGGGTCTCTAGAAAATTGGGAATGTACAAATCATTCTAAATTTTAACTTAGATATTACATAAAATATTAGTACATAACTTGCATTATACCAACATGAATAATCACCATTATGTAGTAAAAAGCTTCATTTAATTGACTATAAAGATGATTAGGAATAAATGTACAACAAATATTGAATGTCCAGTAAATGTCTTGAAAATGTATGAATATGTTTGGTATCCAATGAAATTTCAGCTAAAAGAAATCACATATCAGGTAACAATCCTTGTATCACCTAACAAACGACGTATCAAACAAACATATTAGCTAATAGCCCATGTAACAATTACTACGCAATGTATCCGTTAATGAAACCTATTTTTTGACATTTATCAATCATTTATTAATTAGCATTAATCTGTTTGTAAAAACTAACATATCCCATGTATCGATTAATAAACCATGTATCAGCTAATGATAACTATTTTATTACATCTCATCAACCATTAGTAATTAGTTGTAAATGTTTTGTAACAACTAACCAAAATATGTATCTTAAATGAAGATATAAATTGAGAATCCATTTAAACATAAATAATATCAAATAACTAATAAAATACCTAAACAGATATGTTATCTAAATAAAAATAACTTCATGAACTCTTAACAACCACCTCTTGAGCCATGTTTGACGAACTCATCAAAGCCGGCAATTCACCCAACCACATCAGAACAAGACCACAACACAAAATTGCTACTGAGATTGGATATTGAAATTTGGTTGTGATTATAAATTGAAAGTAGTGGTGGTGTAGTCGTCGTTGGATGTCGAAGAATCAAGATACATAAAGACTAATAAAGAGGAAGAAAGATTAAATACCTATGTGTGTAAGTATATGAGAGAGGTGATATCAAATAGTAGAGAAGATCTTGTAGCTAGGTAGATTAGTAGGTTTACTTATTAGGTATAAAATTATCTAATAGTGCTACAAAGTAGTTTGCCAATATCGGCTTTGATATGTATATATAGCCTAATTCGCTAAAATCAATTCGGATATTTATGAAATTTAGTCCAATTTTGGTCTTCGGCTCCAAATAAATGTGTTCATGCCTAATTTCACTCATAAATGAACCTTCTCCTTGATGTCGCTCATCATATCACTTTTCGATATGCTGCAAATTAAAATTAAAATGTATACATCTAATACAAAATTTAATTTGACTCTAAAAATAGATAAAAGTAAAATAATTTAATTAGTGGATAGTGTGCTCCTGGCTGATAAGTAGGTCAGTCGGTGAGAGTGCATATAATTTTCTTGTTCAAATCATAGTTGTAAACTGGTATCCATTTATTTTTTGACGATTTGATTTATCATCATCGCTTGCAAATATTTATTCTTATTGTTGACAAGCACAGTTGAAAAGGAACTTCAGAATCCGTTTATTATTTATTAAATTTGGTTCAGTTTCAGTTCTAGTCTTCAGTTCCAAATAAATGTGTACTTGCCTATTTGCATTCATTAATGAATCTTATCATTGATATCACTCATCATATCATTTTCAATTTGATACAAAATTTAATTTGATTCTGAAAAATAGATAAAATAAAATAATTTATTTTGAAAAAATTGGCAGTAGACTCCTAACCGATAGGTAGCTCAGACGGTGAGAGTGCAACTAGGATCTTAGAAAGACTGAACCTAATTTTTTTTTGAAAAAAAATTGGCAAAAAGGGACGTCCTCAACTTTTGTTTGTCCATTTAGGATTTTTGATATTTTTGGTCATTTTGGACAAGTTTTACCCTTTTGTAATTGGGAAAAATAGTAAACTAAATTTTCAAAATAGAGAAAAATATCAAAACTATTGGAAACAAAAGTATTACTACTTATATGTTTAAAATTATTTTCTAAAAATAGTGTAATCATATTTTATTTTATGTCCTAGCTGAAGATATAATACGCATTTGGGATGACTGCCTAAAACCACCTGTAGATATATAAACCCTATCTGTACCCACCCAAACTTAACATCTCTTCACGAAACCACCCGAATATGTAAATTTCTTCACATAACCCTCTAAACTTATTTCCTCTGCATAGTTCCCCCTCTCTAATTGAACTTTCAAATTTTTAAAACGTGATTTACAAACAGTGATTGCCCACCCACATAGCTTCGACCCGACCCGATCCTAAAACCCGCTGTATTTAAGGATTGAGGATTGGTTGCACATTCAGAACTCTGTCGGTGGGCAATCACTGTTTGTAAATCACGTTTTAAAAATCTGAAAGTTCAATTAGAGAGGGGGAACTATGCAGACGAAACAAGGTTAGAGAGTTATGTGAAGAAATTTACATATTCGGGTGGTTTCGTGAAGAGATGTTAAGTTTGGGTGGGTACAGATTGGGTTTATATATCTACAGGTGGTTTTAGGCAGTCATCCCTACGCATTTTGGTCATCTACAACCTCTAGAAATCGGATCCTAGGTACTAAGATCTATCCAGAGTATGTAACGCAAACAAAAATTCTTTTATATTCTAACTTACCTAGAATTTGTGAGATTATATTCTAGCAAGATATCGTTAATCTACAATCGGCTTGATTACAATTAATAGCCATTACTCTACGATATAACTTTTTTTATTTATGTGTCATAACTTGTACTGCATTTTCCCTTATGTAATGTATGCGGAAGAATAAAATTTCCACCCACTCTACATTTTTCTGCTCAACGTAGAACACATATTCTAGGCAAATATACGAAAATATGGCAACTTCCATATTTCGGTTATGGTGTTTCTTAAATCTACACTAATCTCTCATACTATATTCTCTCCCACGTTTTTCTCCTTCACATGATCTGGTGTATGGATGTGTAGTTGCAGTGACCAGTGGAGTGTCGTGGGAGACAAAGAAAGGTGTGGTCGAATGGTAACATTAGAAACTACTACTCGGTTGGAGGAGCTCAAGATCACGGTGTGTGAAGATTATGGGGTGGACCATAATGTCGTTAATGTCGAGTTCAGTTATGATATGGTGAATCAAAGAGGGAATTCTCCCATTATTATCAGCAATGATAGACAAGTATCTAATTTTGTGGGCTACGCGAGGAAGGGTTCGTCTACAACCTTGTGTGTCACGTTCTTAGGTATTGGTGTAAAACAACAGGAACGAGTCAATATCGATTTGAATAAGGAGCCGTGTGACTCAAGTAATGTTAAGGATGACGAAGTTCCTGAAATAAATCGAGCAGACTTTGTCAAACCGTTAAAGGAGTCTTCTGAGAAGAATTATGTCGCTGAGGATGGTTCCGGTGATGCTGGTTTAAAGAGTGAAAACAATGGAGATAGTGAAAAGGATGGACGATCTGGGAGAACAAATCTCGTGAAGAAGGATCAGATTTTCAAAAGTAAAGATGTTATGAAGGCAACAAAGGAAATTTGCGCGATGAACAATAGTTTCGATTACGTTGTTGTCAAATCCACGAGAAAATGGTGGTATATTCGCTGTAAAGATTCAAGGTGCAACTGGACTGTGCGTGCAGAATGTCTAGATAGGTCTACATATTTCATGATCAACAAGTGTGTGGCAAGACATTCATGTGCTCCTTCTAGGAAAAGCAAATTGGTAAAACAACATTGGCAAGAACAATTGGGAGTTTGATACAACATCGATATGAGGATGCTAATGAAGGACCAAAAGTGAATGAGATCGTCCAGTTTATGCTCTTGGAGTATAGTTGTGAGATTACTTATTGGCATGCCTAGGCAGCTCGTGAGTTTGCAATTGCAGCAATTAGAGGTATACCATATCAAAGTTATGCAAAAATACCAAAATATTTGTATATGATTAAACAAGCTAATCATGGTAAGCATACTCACTATGAAACTGATAAGGATGGAAGATCATGTATTTGTTTTTGTCAATCGGGCAATCATTTAGAAGATTCTACAATGACATTCGTAAGGTGATTGTTATTGATGGAACTTTTCTGAAAAAATAAATACAATGGAGTTCTACTTGTGGCTACAGTTGTAGATGGTAACTCTAATTTGTATCTGATTGTAAATGGAGTTGTTGATTCAGAGAACGAGGATTCATGGGAGTGGTTCTTTAGACAACTGAATGTCATTATTGCTGATAGTAAAGGCTTAGCTTTTGTGTCAGATAGAATTTTTTTCAATTTCTAAAGCGATTGGTACTGTCTACCCTCAATCAATACATGGAATTTGCGTTCACCACTTGCTGACCTATGTGGTTAAGAATTTCAAGACAAAGGGGTTGACTCGTTTGGTTCAAAAAGCTTCACGAGCATATAGGTTCACTGAGTTTCAGGAACGTTTCACCAAAATTTTTGATATGTGTCACGCGCTTGGAAGATATCTACAGGAGGCTGATGTGAGAAAATGGGCTTGTTCTGTCTTCCATGGATCCATGAACGACATTAGGACCAATAACCATGCAGAGTCGCTAAATTCAGTTCTAAGATCAAATAGAGAATTTCTGATTATTCCTTTGTTAGATAGTATAAGAAAAATGATGACCCGATGGTTCTATGAGCGTCGGATGTTAAGCTCGAATTGATATTTTAACCATTAAGGTGGAGAAAAAGATTGATAGGAGAATTGTGAAGGCAAAAGGATTTCATGTTTACAAGGTTGACAATTTCATATCACTTGTTAAAGTAGACAAATATGATTGTTACGTTGATTTAGAAAAGAAAACATGCACATGTGGGAAATATGATTTAGGAAAAATACCTTACACACACGCTATTCCTGCAATTAATTCACGAGGTATGGAAGTACAAATGCAAGATCTTGAAACCTATTTCAGTTTGGTATTTTGCAGCTTATACACATTACTTAATCTCTGTTTTTTACGCAGATATAGAAGTACACAGATTTAATGATGGTGTTTACACCACTGCAACGTGGAGAACTGGTTATGCGGAATGCATTAATCCAATAGCAGTCCTAGAGCATGAATGGAATGTCCCAACTGGGGTTAAACTTGTGAAGGTTTTACTACGAGAGACAAGAAAGAGTGTTGGTAGACCAGTAAAGAGAAGGTATGAAACAGTAGAAGACAAGATAAAATCATCTCAAGGATCAAGAAAGAATAAAAAGCACAAGTGCAACCGGTGTGGTATTGAAGGACATACGAGAGGAACATGTGATTTGCCTATTTAGTTTGTTGTGTGTGTTCTTTCTCCATCGTTTTTTTTTTGCTTATTACTTTTTTAGTTTGATATTTTGTGTTCAAGAACCTATTTGCCAAACATTCTTGATTTGAGACACATCGATCTTGGTATTTGACAAATTGGTATGTGCAACATGTTTTGTTGATAGTCACCACGAAACACCAAGAAACATAGTCTTACACTTATTTGAAAAAACATAACAAGAAATCGATCATAACCAAACCATCATGCATATGTAAGGTACATGAAAACCATCACTAAACAACACACAAACAAAGCTTTCCAGAGCCTTAATTCACTAATGCATTTGATGGTCTTCTCTTGACAACGTGCAATTGTATCTTCCATCTCTTCAATCCTACTCTCATGGCATTTCAGCATGGCTTCACAAGCTTTCATTGAATTTTGCAACTGGGAATTGTCAATGAGCAGCACGTCAACCACTTCCTGGAAGTCTTAAATTTCTTCAACAACCGACTTATCAATTCATTTGAACAAGTGGTTTTGTCCTTCATCATGAAAATACAACATATAGTTAGATTAAAACAAAGAAAGGTTAAATGATAAGAGGACTAACCATCTGAGATCCCATTGGACAACAATGAAATAATCTTCCTGGATTTTTGAATGTTTTTGAAGTGAAAAAACCGCCGCCTCATCGCATTTGCATTCTGTCGGAATTTGGCATTGTTTGAGGAGTCGAGCTCTTGAATCGGACAAAGAACTGACTGAAGACATGATTTAGTCGATCTCCAAGTTTTCGCCCCCTGTGTTTCTCTGTATCGTGAAAGAATGAGGAAACAAAAGGATTAGGTCAAAAAAATTAAGACAAAACGACGTCTTTTCATACACAGATGAACGTGTATTGTACCTAAGGCAGATCGCTAAAATTTTACAAATAATCGAGCATACCCTACTACTCATCGTTTGTAATTTCTCTTTAAATCCACTAAATTAGTCTTAATACAGGAATCAAAGAAAGAAAACAAATATACTTATTTAGTGACTATCAAGCCTCCCAATGCCATTATCGACTAAATACATGTTATTGTCATTACAATTGATAAGATGATAAAGGCTAAGGTTCTTATGTATAGGGTTTACTTAGAGTTTAGGTAGGTTTTAGGGATTAATAAGGTTTTGTTTAAGGTTTAGTTAGGATTTAGAGTTTAGTTAGGATTTAGAGTTTAGTTAGGGTTTAAGGATTAGTAAGGGTTTGTTTAAGGTTTAGTTAGGATTTAGGGTTTAGTTAGGTATTAGTAAGGTTTGTTTAAGGATTAGTAACAGTTTCTTTAGTGGTTTAGTGTGCTAGGGATTTGTCATATAATTCAGAAAAAAACACACTATAGTTTTGTCACATAATTCTTAAGTAAACCAAATTAGAAATTTGCTTCATCATTCCGAGAAAAACCAACACAAACACACATAATCAGTCTTCTAAGAGGTCAAAGACATCAGACGACTCATACTTAGAAGGCGCATATTGTTTCATAAATTGAACTAAAATGGGATCTTGTGCAGCCTCCCATATATCCACAGCAATCTTCTGTCGACAACCTATGATGATTTCGTCATCCACTAAACTAAAGTCGAGACCAATCAGGTGGCATTCCAAGTGTTTGAGTGCGTATGCCCCGCAATCACAACAAGATTTGTTCAATCTTGACTTCATAGGTACATCTACGATAGAATACTTTTTCAGGAGTAGGTGCTTCTTATTTTCAGGTGGTGCAACAGCCTTCACTATCCTAGGAATCATAATGACAAACTTCTCCACATACTGTCTATTTTTTCCCCGAAAGCAATCAAAGACTTCCACTTGCTTTTTAATGATGTTGACGCAGACAGAAATCCAGTGATTACCTGCGTAGAATATTACTAAATTTGTAAAAACGTAGATGTAAATGGAGATGTGTAGAGGAACCAGTGATTATTACCATTCACAAACAGAGGAAAGTAGACACGATCAACATGACACCCCAAACTTTATCAGTCCACCCATGAGATGGAAGCTCTCTCTCCAGTATCCAAGAAGAAAATCAGGCAATTCATATCCTCTTTTGTCTACCACAAACTTCTTGTACTGGACGTCGATTTGGAGGCAGAAAATAGCGCTCATGAAAGCCACATGATCTGGGGTCCAACGCCTCAAAGATGTATTCGTTCGCCACAAATACATAAACGCATACATTTCCTAAATATTCATCAAAGACATTAAACCGAAGCCGCATCAAAGATGTGTTACGAAGTTATTACCAATCCACAAAGTCGTTGGATTCATAGACCATTCACTGAATCGTTTCCATGAGTCTTCGGAAACAAAATACAGTGACGACTCCGGAGAACAATCTTGAACCATTGGTGAATCACTAAGCTGAAGTTTTTTGCATTGTCCTTTAGACCATTTCTCCCACAAAGAAGGCGGTGGAGCTGTACTGTCTTGCATTGGTTCAATTATTGGTATTCGGAGTGTAGTCATTGGAGTCCACCAGTCATGGGGTTCGTCGTCCTTATTGGTCTGCGGTGGATCAAATTCGGGCACGTATGAGGCCTGAGAAAGCTCTTCTATGCCTTGGGTACCTATCCCTACGTTCATATCTTCTTCTTGACTCAAATTCACATCCTGTTAATTCAAGAGAAATTATCAAATGATGGTATAACAAACACAAAGCTAACATCCTTTATATTACATGCCAAAACATAGTTCACACACCAAAATACACAAGCATTTCATAAGTATATTACACAAAGTACACTTCCAAACTGAGACAATATAAAACACATCAAACCATATAATAAACAAGCCACAATAACATTTCAGAGAGTGGTGAAAGACCAGTGTTTTTTACCCATGCTTACTAAGCAGTTGGACCTCATTGGCGATGGCTTGCTCGGCGCTATCTTGCTCGGCGCTGCCTTGCTCGGCGCTGCTTTGCTCGGAGATGGCTTGCTCAGTGATGGTTTGCTCGGATATGGCTTGCTTGGAGATGGCTTGCTCATCGATGGATCTTCATTGTCAACTTCAACCCTTGCATCCTTAAGTGAATCTTTAAGTTGTGACTGCATTTCCTCAAATTTCTCATCCATTTGTTTATGTAGCCTCTGTTCCATTGAAAACAATTTCTGCTGAAACAACTGCGCCATGTAAGCCTTCATATCTTCTTTGAATGATGCTTGTTGTGGTCTACCAGAGAAAACCTTATGCTTCCTTTTTTTCATACCACGATCCGGGAGCCTCTTCTTTCCTTTTTTAGTGTTTGAGCATGTGTTCTCTGATCCTTTTGAAGTTTTAAAGTCTTAATCTTTCTCACCTTCTTCGTCATCAAGGTCAAGAGAAACCTGTGGAGGGTCCTCGAACTCCAAAATATGATCACAAAAGTCATGAGTAAGGTTGATCAATGCTTTGAGCCGCATGATTCTATCGTCCTCCACCTCACCTTTTCTGATAAAAACCTCATCCTCAACTACCATGTAATTTCCGTTTCAGGCGGTGTATGGATAGATGATATCCTACACAAGAAAGGTAAACAATATCAAAGATGCTTCAAACAAGATGAACTCTTCAATTATACTCTCATGCCTATGCTAATAATAGAAGAGTCTGAATGGTTTAAATCAAGCTAATTTCCTCTCGTACAAAGATGTTCTCAAGTCGAATGATCTCTTCGTATGACACCTTGGCAGCTCCCATCCATTTTATGCATCTAGGACCATCCTTAAAACCTTTGTCGAGTTTTTTTCCCAAGATCTTTCCAATCTTTGGGACTGCTTCCATTGCCCAAATCTGAATGGCGTAGAGAAGCCATCTAGCACGTAACTACTAGTTTTATCCTTCAGTTTGTCACGAGTTTTGGCGAGTGACTCTAGAAGAAGGTCATACGCAGCAACACCCCATGGATACTTTCGAAACTTCTCAAGATCCATGACTAACTTTATGTATTTTAGGGGGATAGTAGCCTTCTCATCTCTCCCTAAAACCACATAAACAAGGATGCAAATGTAGACCAGCCTTATTCGATCAGCATTACTCCATTTCTTAACAGCTTCGTTGTGTTTCTTCCACAGTTTCAAGATACAAATTCCTTCTTTTAACTTCAGCACTCTGCTCCAAAAACCGTCATCATCTTCCCACTCATCGGGTTCCTTTAGTGAAAGACTAGTGTTGTACTCAAGCCCCGTTACTGAGTGGAACTCTTGTAAAGAAAACTGTAGTGGTCTCCTTGCAAAGACAAACCAAAGCTCGTGCATTTTATAAGTAACCAGCTCCCTACATAAGAAGTTGTGTATCACTCTCGCGGAGTACTTCAGACCACTTTCATGCAACTTTAAAACTTGTGAAAACACCAAATATTTCTTCATTTCTTTCAATTCTTTTGGCAGCCATGTCTTCAACATGTCCATAACGTGGATCAACCTGCAGTTGTTGTTGATCTGACTAACTTGGGGCTCTTCACTCTCCTTAAAAAGCCGCTTTGGTAACTCGTTTGACATACCTACAAGCCATAAAGAAAATTATAAGTTTAACTCATTAGCAGAAACATAGAAATAGAAAATCAACAGTTATAGAAATCGCACAAACAATGAGCAATATAAATCGGGTTTTACATCCAAAGTCTACCTATTCCATATTATGTGTTCAACCTAGGTCTAACTTCAGAAAGAACAACAAATTGTGCAATTGATCAATAACCGAAGATGTTTTACATGAAAAATTACTATCTTGACACGATTTTTATTCTACAAATCGATATTTTATAAATCGAGACTTTACAAATCGAGACTCTACAAATGTATTGGTGAAGACAAATTTTCCCCCTTTCCAAGAAACCTAAATCGAGACTCTACAAATACAAATCAGAAACATAAACATGCATGACTAAAAGATGATAAATCAACCCATACAACTAATTTAGAGGTTGAAAGATGAAAAATCGGGTGCATACCTAGTGTGAAGAATCGTGGGATTTTGATAAAATTGATGAAAGAACACTTCGATTTCGTAATGAACCGTCCGAACATTTTGAGGAAGAACACTTTGATTTGTTGTTTAGGCGGAGAAAAATAGATTAGGCGGATGTGGAGGATGACCAAACCGAAATTAGAGACGAGATTAGGCAGAGAAGACGAGATTAGGCGGAGAAGACGAGATTAGGCAGAGAAGACAAAATGAAACACCCAAGAACACGAATTATCCAAGAACCCTAAATCACCATAGGTGAGAGACGGAGAAGAAGAGAATTGCAAAAGATAAGATAACCGAAGAGGTTTTTCTTTTTGCCTCCTTTTTTATTTTATTTTTAATATTTAATTATAAATTAATTTTGAAATTATTTTTGTATAATTAAAATTCTTAATAACTAGATAATTTGAAGGGTATTATGGTCTTCACAAGAATTAAAATTCTAGTTTCTTTAATAATCTTCAAAAATCTTATTAGTCCAAATAGAACCTAAGTTCTATGTGTCTCATTTTACCAATTCTCTCTTTTTTTCTTGATTCGTTTATTTTTTTAAATCATATTTGTAAATGGATATTCATTTATTTTTTATGGGTCTGGTTTATCATCATCGCTTTGCATATATTTGTTCATAATGTTGACATACACAGTTGAAAAGGAACTTTAGAAAAAAAAATTGGGTACTATGGAAAATTATATTTACTATTTAGACACTCTCAAATATTTCGTCGAGCTTGTAAACAAAATCGTTGAAAAATTGTCTTGATAGATTATCTGATGAATAGTAGATTTTTCAGCCAAAGAAACATTAACCAAAGCTTCACTTTTTATCTTATATATCTTACTTCAGTCCGGAAATAAAATACATATACTAAAGGTATAGGAGAAATCTGATCAATTCTTGTTTGTTCAATCTCATCAGATTTTCTTGGATATAGAACACAGAACTACTAGAAACAAATAGCAATTGGAGAGGAATAAATAAATATAAATAGTAAACTTAGTTAACTAAAAATGGATGCATATCCCAGCTCTAGATAGCAAAGAAGTTTCTGAGGTCGAAGATGTTAGAATCAACTAGTTTATACTTGAGCAAAGTTATATGTGCCAGTGTCTTAAAGGGACACAATGTTAAAAAAAACTATGAAAAATACCACACTGTATATAATAGCTTTTTGCTTTACTTACCTTTTTTAGAAGCACCACCTCTTGACTTTGGACTCAAAATACAGAAAAACTAAAGATATCATAAAATATAACATCATATTTGGAAAGGACACGACATATGGTTTCGGCTTCCTTACTGCCGCGTGTGTTCCGACACTACTAATGCTTCTGCTAGAGCTAGGGGTGGGCACAGATCATATATCTAAATTTTTAAAGGTCTTCGTGATCTGATTTGTTTCGTCTGAATAATCAATTATCTGATATAATTTGATCTGTAGCTATCTTGATTTTTTTGTGATATCTAAAAAATTTTATATTATTAACTAGATACCCAATTCAATCCGCAATTATCTAAATATTTGTTATCCCAGATATCCAGAAAATTTTATATTGAACCTGATATCTGATTCGATAAATACAAATAAAATAAAATAGAAAAAAATCCAAAAATAATATAAAACAATAATATTTTTTACAAAATTTTTTTTTAAATAACTAATATAATAAATCTAATAAATAAATAAATTGTAAGACTTACGTAAAATATAATATTTAATTTATATATAATTCTTTATATATATATATATGTAAGTTACGGATCATATCAGATATATGTTTGAAAAATATTAATATTTATGATTTGCTTTGTTTCTTATGGATATTGTATATTATTGGTTTTGTTTGTAGAGTTACGGGTATCTTGATTTTTCGGCTCGAATCGAAATGGATAACAAATCAAATCAAAATTAACAAAAAAAAAAAAAATTGGCCAACCCTAGTTAGATCCTTCCATATAAAATGGTTACAGCCTTCCATCTTTGGCATCGTTTTAATTTTCCAGAGTCGGCCTCTCTCAACCGGTGACAAAGCAGTGTGCTGAGTAATCTTGATTTTCTGGCAGAAAATTTGTTTGTTTAAGCATCATTTGCATTCCAAAATGGACACATTCTACTCTTTCGATATCTCTTTACGAAGATTGCCTCCACTTTCTTGATAACATAAAGCCAACGCCCTTCCTTCGCTACCACTTAAACGTGAAATTTCTCTCTAATTGGTAGAAACAGTTAATGAGATTTCTAAAGTGGTGTCTGAGGGTTTTGATATTTAGTAATTTTGTAATTGGCCAAAATGTTAGGAACAAAAATGTAACTCACATCTCACCATTTAAAAGAGAAAATTCAGCGAAGTGAAAAGTAATCCACAAAATGGTAGAAACAAGAAATTGTCAAAGTTATCCAAAAGAGAGAGTTGAGGGAAATTAACAGACTCGGTTGGTGATACTCATAGAAAGAGACTTGAGTTGGGTGTTCCATTTATCAACCGCCTTGTGAAGCTTCCTTCCATTAGCACTGTCACCTCTCAGCAAGTAACGGTTGATTTCATCAATATGTCCATCGATGCGGCTGTCCAGTATCAGCGACACCAGCAACTCCGTCACATCCTTCTCTGGCACGTTCAGCTCCTTTGATATGAAAGGAATCCCGATCTTTGTGTACGGCTTTATCAGCTTCAGCAACACCTGTGTTCTCACCTTCTTTAGCAGATCTTCCATGTAGTTTCTGATGAATGGATCATCCATTATTGTCTTCCGGTTATTCTACATTCCAAAAACTATTCCATGAGTAACCGATCGTTTTTAAAGCGTAAATGAAACATTAACTCAATCAATAGTGCTTCAACTTAGTTACCTTCAGTATCTTCTCAAACTCTATGATTTCGTTTCGTTGATATGCTGCTACCAGATTCGTCATTGCCAAGATCTCAGGGTCGTTTTTGTACCTTTCGAAATAGTCAGAAGCATATAAAGCAAAGAACAGAAATGGGTTTTACTATAGTAATAAAAACTTAGGGAAATGACTTACGGCTTTGCCTCTTGACCGTCAAATGGATTCACTTCTGATTCCATCAGCATATTCGCAAGAACAAGATACCTTTACAAAAGCCAAACATAAAATACATTAACTCTAATGGGATTTGCCACCCTATAAAAAAGCAAAGATACTGGACCACGAGTAAAAGAAAGCTCATATGCACCACATGTCCCTGAAGTCAAATCTACAAAGTACTGTTTTGCCTTGTTCATCCCATAATATCTTATTTGTTAAATAATCAAATGACGAGAGGTAAGCGGATAGGAAAATGATTACGAGATAAGAAGATAATAGGATGCATACTTTAGGCACTGAATACGCCTTTGGTTGCCAGCTTCATCATAATTTTTGAAAGCCTCAAAGAAGTCTGTGGCTGCTTCTGCCCACTGACGTTCCGCCATGTGCATCTTCCCACCGCACTCGCGGATTATACCCATGATCCTAGGATGAGGTATAGCAGATTTGATAGCAAGAGCTTTCTGGTATAGTTGCTGCCATTCATTCAGAAGATGTGTTAGTCACAAAAGCAAAAAGAGATTTATGCAACAATAAAATTGCACTATAAAATGATCTTAACCTTAAGTTTTTTATTGTCCTTTGTTTCAGTGTAAATCTGAATTTCAATCGCATAAACCTCAAGCAGCTGACTTCCTTTCTTCTGATCATCTGTCCCATCTTCCTTTTGACAAGATTTATGTAGTTCCTTAAGGATCTAGCAAAAACCAAAAAAGCAAAACAGCTGTTACTGGACATACTAAGCATAATCAGCTTCAAAATGAAACGATTTGATTAAACCAAGTTATACCTTAGTCATTCGTCTGTATTCACCAATGTCAAACCAGATGTTGCAGAGTTTGAGATTCGTCTTGAACCAGAGTCTCTGCGAAAAGAAACCGATGTCACATCTCCGGACCAATGAGAAAAAGTAATGGTAGTAGTAGCATATACAAAACAAAAAATTAAGCATCCAGACCTCATTCTTAGCCTCCTCAAGAGCTGTCAAGGTGGTCTGGTAAAACTCTTGAAGCAGGCCAGTGTTCTGGCTAGCAGATCCAGACACGAAATCCATAATACTGTTTATACATTTCTCGCTGTAGTTCCTGGTCACTGCTGACTTGATATACGTAAGCATCTCTCTATAGGCATCCATCATCTCTTTGTATTTACCCAGACGATAGTAAATCTTCACGGTCTGCTTAAGAGCTTTGAAACCCCTGACAAAAGAAAACCATTAACAAAACTTCATATTAGAGGTATTAAATCTTAGGACTAGAACCTACAGGTTAAAAATAAACTAGACATAAACCAGGAAGATCATAACGAGATTAAAGGGTCAGATTTGAATGCAGACATAGCCCAAATACAACTCCTTAAACTGCCACACAACAAGTTATAAGATATGTAAATGAGAAAGTGCATCTCCTATCCCCAAACCCAAGTTCCAACTTGAACGTGCAGGCAAACACACAAAAAAAAGTATTCTTTAGAGCTACAATAATCATATAAGAGAACATCTATGGGATCTTACCACTCAGCCTTTCAGGTTCCATCTTAACAACCTCAGCAAACCCAGAAAGTGCCTCTTCAGGCTCAGTCTCCACCATACCTTTGGAGTTGTAATACTGGTTCTCAATGTCAACGTCTTGTTCCTCCTGTTCCTCATCTGAATACTCGAATCCATAGTCCTCCATATCAGCATCTGCAAAGTAATGAAACCAAATCATGAAATCAATAACCTTTCGCTATAGTCCGATTTGGGAACTAATAAGAACCCTAAACGGTTCACAGTAGAAGATTAAAAGGAAAAGTAAACCTGAAGCCATTATTGATCAGATGAAGAAAAACCCAACACCGATTAAGCTAGAATCGAAGGCGAAGCAGAGTAGAATTCGATCGGGGTAGGGCACAGAGCAAGAAACAAGAAGAAGATAGGTGGATTTGGTTTTGGGCCGAGTTTACATAAATTTATAATCCCTCTGTTTATGCATGTTTTTAGTTATTTATTTAATGACAATATAATAATTTGTATTTCTTTCACAAATAAAATGTTAAGATTCAAGATTTTTATTTTCTAATTTTTCCATTTTAATCGTGTTCTTTTTAATTTGAGTTTAATATCATATTACATAATTTAAATTAAGTAAACAAATTTCATAAGATTGATGGATATATATTAAGATTTTTATATAAAAGAATCGATACTTTTTTTATCAAATCATTAAACATATCATATTTTTATGATAAAAATCTACAATCATAAATTATTAGTATAGTGACATAAAATTGGTGAAATTAAACAAAATATATATTAGTTAACTAAGCGTCTTACCTGCACATGCAAATATAATCATCTTATAAATATTTATTACATATATTATTAATTTAAAATTATGTGAAAAATATTAATAAATTGAAAAACAAAATCATCATATACAATAAAGAGTGTCATTAAAATAAAAATACTTTTTATTTTGTAAAACTTGAGAACATTCATTTAGTAGTGTAATTCTTTAAAACTTATTTCACAAATAATAGTATAAGTTTTATTTTTATTAACTAGGAAAATATATATAGATATTTATATTTATGTTTCTTAGTTTTAAAATCTATGAAAAGTATATTTTGGATAATAACATATTACATACTATTTTCTCGATAATTTTATCAAGTTATTGAATATTTCCATATGTATTACTTATAATTCATTATGTTTTTTCTTTAACTTTATTAATATTTATACAAATTTATTTTTGACTGTAATATTATATTATTTTAGATTAATAATATAATAAATAAACTTAACTATTCGTATATAGAGAAATTTATCTTTATGTACCTTAATTATAAAATTTTATGATACAAATATTTATATTGCATCATTCTTGTTTTGTTTCTTGCTTAGATTTTGTATCTAATAGTTTATGTGTAGTTTACATTATCAAAAGATAATAATAGATATCAAACTATTTTTATATTTTTGTATATTATTTTTTAATTTGAAATAATTAAACAAATGAACATCATAATAATATAACAATGTGAAAAGAATGCTCTAAAAATTATATGGTTTACATATATTTATTTTAATTTATTTAAAAATATTTAATTTCTTCATTTATGCATTATTATTTATATTGAGTTTTACAAAGTTATATAAATGTAATATTAATCATAATAGAATAGGCTAATTAATAAAATTTACATTGGATAAGATTTTGTTAATGTAATATTAACCCAATATACCATGAAACATTAACTATGTTTTGTGATTTCGTAGGAAGATAAGTGTAACAGCTTATCCGGTCGAACCGGGGGATTAACAGATCTTGCAGTGCACCGATTCTAACATCTCTTCTGTGATACAACTTTCTCGAATTTATCTATAGGCCTCAGCTCACATGTGGATTATTGATGCACTTGACGTTACTCGAATCCAAAACTTCACATTTTTCAACACTCCAACATAGAAGCTGTCACCAATTGATCTATAATAAAAGTGCAGTCAATTGGTGACAGCTTCTTTGTGAGAGTGTTGTTAAAGGGTAATGTCTTGAGTTTGAGTAACGTCAAGCGCAACACTAACCTACTTGTGAGCCGAGGCCTATGGGTTAATTCATGCAGGTTGTACCACATGTGAAGGTTAGGTTCGGTGCACTGCAGGGCCGACTGATCCCTTGGTTCGACGGGATAGGCCGTTACATAAAAAAAGACTTTTATTGTAATAATCCGCCTGTGAAACCCAGCTGGCGCTGCAACGCATCCACCCTAACCCCTCATAGAGGAGGGATTATGGTCGATGTGATGCAGCGCCAGCTGGATTCTACGGGACGAATTATTACAATAAAATTGATATTATTGTTGAAACCATCAAATCTATTAATTTAAGGTCTTAATTTTATTAATTATTTGAAGTAATCATTTAAAGTTTGAACTATTTCAAGTTTGTTACTATACTTGTTAAATTATGGACCATTTCAAATTTGTTATTATAATATTATTAGACGCTATTCAAATAATACAACCGGACAACTTAAAGTAAACCAACATCTAATCTATTAAACCTAAACCGATGTCTTAATTTTTAATTCAACACTAAAAGGAGGGTTATCTACAATAAAATTAACAATACAATAACTCTAATTGGACCTCATGTTGGTAGATGATCGTCTTTGCTTCTCTTCAGATCATAAACTGCAACATAACAAAATCTGATCATTTCATATTTTTGTCCATCTTTCATTATAGTACACATTGTAACAAATATTATACTATAATAATGTCCAGTTGATAGACTTTTTATGCAGTAATGTGATCTTCTGTCTTACAATGACACACATGTAGATCGAAATCACTTTCTTTTCTGTTAGACTTAGAGAAGCCTGCCATTATGAATACAATATTGTTAGTACATAAGCTTCAATGGTATAGAGATTATATCATGTTCACCATTTACGTTACATAAGTTATTTTATCATGTTCACCATTTACGTTACATAAGTTTTGTTTTTAGTTTACCATAGCACACCATAAAATTCATATACACGTATTAAGAATAGATTATCTTAAAGAGTATTCTAACCATATTAAGGATAGATTTGATCAAGTCTATACTAAAGTGTCTTGCAAACAAAATAACCACTTGCAACTTAACCGAAATTTTTTTATTTCACTAGTATGTTATATTTGAAAAATTAATATCTAAATTTCAAGATTTTATTCCTTATATTCTGATCAACTTCCCATCTACATTCTTAATATTTCAACTTCATATTAACTCCTACAAAATATGAAAATTAAAATATGCTACTGATCCTAAAAAAATATGGAAACCAGAATATCCTCACGAGACTCGTTATACCTAACCTTTAGTATCAAATCACTATAAATAATCTTCCATCACCTAATACTTTTTACACATCACAATCAAAAACTTAGACTAATATGGCTACGGTTACGTCGGATCCAATCACTTTGTTGAACGATGTCAAACCACAAAATACAACTTGGAAATTTGAAGTAAAAGTTCTGCATTTATGAACACAACACCCATCTTATTCTAATTGGAGACTTTCTTCAGTTCATACTCGCAGATAAGACATTAAATGTATCTATTTGTTAACTATGCTACTGTTTTAAAAATGGTTGTATTGCAAACGTTTAAACCGAGATTTTATTATATCTTAATGTAGGGTGTTAAAATTCATTTTACCTGCAAGAGAATCTTCTTTCCTCCTTTTAAGAAACTCCAGGTTAGACAATGGAGGTTCATCACTAACCGAAGTTGCCGGAAAGTAACGACCCACAAACCATAAGTAAAAACTAAGGCTACACAATCAATCCCTAGTTAACCATATATATGCCTCTATTCAGTATTCATGTAGTGTTAGACACTTGCACTATACAAGTATCATTAACCGGTCGACCAACAATCAGACTGGCACGAGGAACGCCTTCCGAACCGGACTTGGAGACAAGATCATGATCGTCCAATCAATGATACCGCATAGCTTTCAATATCCACCACCCTTCATAAGCAATCACTCAAACAATATAACAACCAACTTCGGGTCTACACTAACCAAACATACCCCAAATCTAATCTGGTACCTGAGCCGGAATTAGGTCTTAATGTTAGAAACCTGCAAGACAATCAATCACCAATATTCATTAATAAGATCCTAACTAACCACGACTCTACTCTAACTCGTAACATTGTATTTCAGTGTTACACTCACTCTAGGGTTCCATAACCTTATACTCGACAGAACACTTTAACTCAACACGACACTCTAAATCGGGCCCTGGTGACTTCGTATCCCTCCTCAAGATCGTAAATATCCTATCTCCTTACCACAAAGGCTAGAAGAAGGAACTTTCAACCGACTGCGGCCCACAGTACCTTCAGGTCACCGCGGGACAGCCCACAGTATCTTCGGGTCGAAGTCGGACATTACGCAGTTGTGTAATACTCAGCCCTAGGCCATGAACCCGTCTCTTGAGTCATCTTGATCCAGCGAATAAGGGGTTTCCTTGAAACTGCTGAGTACGAGGTCGAGGAAACAATAATTCACCCCTAAATATGCCTAGTATGGGCGGGTTATGCACATGATATATGGCATCACTCTCACAACACAATCCTATTACAGAACCTAGCCTAAGGACATAGTTCCAGAATACCTAACTATACTCTCGACTCAAAAACATTAGTCAATAGTACCAATAGTCCAGCCTATATGGCCTAAGACCCTTAGTACTAACATATAATCAACTAAGCAGCAATACTTAACAAATAACAACTCAACCAATTAGCCACTCCCTTACCAAGAGATGACTAACCTCAATCATCAAGATTAATTAAACTAGCAAGCATTTAATTAATCTAACATGCAATCAACTCAATCAAACCGTTACCCAGATAGTTCGGCCTCCTGCTACGAAACTATCTTTAAAGATAACGGGAACCTACACTCAACCATATCAACAAACAAGAATAGCAAAAATGATGCATCCTAGCCTTATTCGTAGTCAGGTTATTAACTCAGTCTTAATTCTATTTCATCTCAGCTTAGCATGTGCTAAGCCGAGTCCAATTTAATAAATAATCCTAAGGACTCTATCATGCAATAGCGTGAGCATTCTACTCTACATGAATACTCAATCTATTATAAGTTCCAAATGAAATTTAAACATGACTCTATCCTAAATTCCAATCGAAATTCACACGAAACCAACTCACAGTGTACTATGTCGATAAGCAGTTGGTTGATCGGAGAGGACTTGGCCAAAACCCAACCATGACTGCGACTGATCTGTACAGCACCTATGTTTGATCATACAAGAAATGACTGGCTTGGACGGACTTATCTGGACAGGGCTTCCGCGTCACAATTGTAGAGAATCGTTGATTGGACAGAACTTGACTTCTCGATAAAGTTCGGACTTCAGAAAACGACTACACTTCTAAAACACCTTATTTCTTTCTCTCTTTATCTAGAAAGTTTTTGGACTTGTTTTGCTGTGGATGGATGAGTGAAAATGAACCAGGTTATCTGGGTATATATAGAAGTCGCTGTCCAGTGAGGAAAGCCAACACGATCGATTGTGTGTCAGCCCGCATGCTTTCGGTCGCACGTGCGGCGCCACAAGGGCACAAACATGTCTTGATGCATGCCTCAGTCCCAAGAACAGAGACACACCCACATCCACATGGCTTTATGGATGACTGAATTGCATGAAAGGCGCCACACCTTCTACACATGTCGATCAACATGCTTCGGTTGCATCTACGGCGACACCTCGTGCTCCTACATGTCAAGCCGCATGTATTGCTTCCATGCGTGGCGACACCTCGTGCTTGTGTAGACAGATAACTTGCTAGACAGTTGACACCATATTCTGATCCCATGCATTGAGCCACCTTGTGCTTCTCGGTTTAATTGCCCGATTTCGATCTTTCCGGCATATTTTCGACTTGTGATCAGTTCCGAATATTTTTCCACTCCCGTTCTGATGAGCTGAATATTTTAATAAATCGCCAACTGAATTCTGACTTGAGGTAAAATATTTCTCAAGCCTCCGGATTTCCCGAAAATTCCATAATACTCCCTATGTTTCTAAATAAGTGTCACTTTAACATTTTTTTCTTGTTACACAAAGAGTGTCACTTTAGAATTTCAATATAATTTTGAGCTAAATATTAATTGCAAATGCATTGATTTTATAAATAGTTTTAGTTTCTAAAAATCTTATTGGTTGAATATGTGTAATTAATTAGAATATAACGCATTCCGATAACTTTCTTAATTTGTGTGAAAAATGTCAAAACGACACTCTTTGCGAAAAGGATGGAGTACCAAATTAGTGTTTTTATCTGACTTGGGTTTTCCCGTTGTGATTTGATCTTGTCGTGCTTACTTACTGTCCTGCTTCAGACTTACTATGTTCCCAACATAATATTTTATTGATACTAAGTTTTTCCGAAAATGTTGTTCTTCGGAAACGTCATGCTTCTAAAACGTTGTGCTTCTAAAACGTTGTGCTTCTAAAAAGTTGTGCTTCTAAAAAGTTGTGCTTCCAAAAATATTATGCTTCCAGAATGTTCTTAATGTTCTTCTGGTCAATCTATCACATTGGATAACCATGTTTGAGTGACCTAATCGACTCATAGTCCACCCAGATCAATTCTTCGACCACCTCGTACCTCAAAGTTTCTCGATCGATTTGATCGCCCGCGATTCGACCACTAAATTGATGCTCGACCAATCTTCTATTTTCTTTAAATCATGTTATGACCAAAACTCAACATTCCTCATCATACTTTGATCCCTAAAAGCTTGGCTCCAAATTATAAAGTGTCGATCTCAACCATTTTACCCCTTCGGGAGGGTTACTACAATCACTATCAATCCTTTGTTTCCTTTTTTCTTCTACTTTGCTTGTTTTGAAACTGTTATATATTCTCAAAAAAAATTGTGTGACTGGGAGACAGTGAAGGTTGAGCCATTTGAGTGGATAAAAAGATATATGAAATAAAAAGATATATGAAATTAATTCATAACCTATGTGGTAGGTCAAATATCGTAAAGCTGATTGATGTTGTTAAGAGATTAACATTGATGAAAGTATGAACAAGAACCTTAAGCCATCTTTAACGGGGGTTGCTTCCCTTGGTTTTAACACCAAAAAGCAATTGAGGTCCCACAAAAAAATAAGCAACGATTCCTAAGTGGGTTAAATAAGCAACGGTTGTTGCTGGTTTTCTGCACTATTCGCGGGCCCCACCGACACGTGGCGGCCCGCGATTGGTGCATTTATTAATTTTTTTTTTAAAATCAAAAAGTTAAAAAAAAGGAAATTTTTTTTTTAAGATACCCTTGCGTTGAGGGTGCTCTTATATTCCCAATCTAAATCACATGAAAAAGCCTTATCAATTTATCTCATAAACAACTGGACTAACAATATAAGAAGAGGCAGATATTCAACTTCAATCAAAACTTACATTAACAGAGCAGGCTAGAACATTATTTGGACCTGATTGTTCAGCGTGTTGATTGCAACTTTTTGAATTCCCAAGAGACACTTGATTTTTTTCTCTATACATCCAGTGCAGGTGAAGCAAGTTATCCCTAAAAATGGAAAACCGCCTTAGAAATTAGAAAATTCCCTAGGATAGCCTTTTTTAGTTTTTTCACCAAAAGATCATCCAAAGAGAAAAGTTACCAAAAGAGGTTTCATTAAAGAGTAAATACCTACTTATATCTTTAAAATTAACTAATTTAAACTTAGTGTTTAGATTTAAGAGAATGGGTGGGTTGGGGTTTACATTTTATTTTTTTAAATAAATAAATATTAAAATTTTAAAATAAAAATAATTTTTAAAGAAATTTGAATTTGAAAAAGAAAATTTGAAAAAATTATAAAAAGTTTGAATTTGAAACATACAATTTGAAAACTATATAATTTTTTAGAAAAATTATTGTTTATTTATATTTATATATTTATAAAGCAAATGGTAGAAGAGTCATTTTACTTTCTTCTAAAGCAACTTTTGATCATTTTCCTTCTTAAAAACACTTTTAGTAACAAAAAAAAAACCTAAAATGACTATTTAAAAGAATTGCCCTAGAAATTATCTCCGACAATGATTTGCCGCCACCGCTGTGAAACATGGTTAGGTGCTTCTGTAACACAAGATAACACTTTCTGACATTAGCTTCACTGCCATGGAAAAATGTAAGAATCGTGTTATCATCTTGGACTTCACTTGATTTACGTCGTGTGGGAAATGTTAGAGTTTAAATGATTACCTTGTTTACAATTAGAGTCGAGCATATATGTTTTGTGATTGAAAATTCAATAACTACATTTGATGTAAAACATATAATATTAATTTATAGTTGAAATATTATTAGGTTAATTAAATACATTTAATAAAATTACTAAGATATGGTTCAGTAAAAATTGCACATATAAATGTAATGTACTAATTGTTAAAACAGTTTTAGGTATTTGACAGTCACAAAATCTTTAAAATCACGAAGTATAAATTGTGTATACAATTCATACATATTATGGAGCAGATGAGAAATTAATAAATCATGTTTTAATGTCTTTTAGTGGTTTAAACATGAGAATCATCTAATACTTCTTTAGATAATATGGAATATATGAAAAAAAGAATGAAAATGAAATTAAAAATAAAGATCAAAATGCGTAAGAATGGAGAAAAGAAAGAAAAATAGTTGAAATAAACACAACAATTGAATGTTAGTAAGAATAAAATTTTATTTCTATAAGCTTTAACGAGAGAGGTACGTAATATGTTGTTATCTAGATAAAAAAACATATTTTGTAGAATAAAGATGGTTTTGTAATAAGAACAACATAAAAAATACTGATGGGTCTAAGGAACATATGAAACGACATAGTACAATGGTTTCAAGATTCAACACCCTTCACTTCATCTTTTAACATTTCACATCATCTTCTCTTTCTTCCACATCATCATTCAACACACATTCAATTTTTAATCATTACAATGGTTTTGTTTAATAAAATTCAACACTCTATTTTACTAATTAATAAGAATTATTTTTTATATCTAAATTAAATAAACTTAATCTCTATTTATAGAGAATTTAAAATAATAAATTTTCGTATAAGAAAGAAAAATAAATTATTTAATTTATAATGTGATTATTGATTTTAAATAAGTAAGAGGATATGAAAATATTCAAAATTCTTAGAAAGTGACATGTGTCGTCGGTGGTCTCCACTTTCTTCTTATTCAACATGTTGAATCTTTTCAACACCAATTAATCCACATCATCAAATTTCATTTTTCAACACCCTCATTGTAGTGATTCAACTATTGAATTTTTTTTTCAACACCCCCATTGTACATAGTCTTACATCTCTTAATGCGGAGTTTGAGGTCCTGATTGGACAATAGAATTTAGAAAGTCTTATTAATAACAAAATGTGGTGTTCGCAACACACTGTTTTGGCTTGGTGAAAATTGTGTCAGCAACAACAAATGACTTGCCTTTTCCACCCACTTACAAGAAATCACTCGATGTAAGAAAGTTTGAACCATCAAACAAATTTGAAAGATAAAAATAGCAAATGAATTGGAAGCATTGCTTGAAGCCATCTTAGTATCTTACAACTATAGGTTTGTTGATCCAGCATCACCATTTTGGCTAACTAATTTGGTGTAATTGATTTCAGTTTCTCTATTTATATTGAAAAAGGAGTTAATAGATATTTCCGAATTATTTTTCTCTAAAGTCTTTGATGATCAGTATTATAGATATATAGTTTCAAAAAAATTATAGAAACAAATCTTATTATATTTTGGTCGTCACGGCTAACAAAATCACTGGAACTAAAGTTGTAGTTTAACGGCTAATTTAAAAATTGATTCACAGCTTTTTTTTAGTATGAAAGAATTTATGAATACCAGTTATTTGTTTAAGGCTAGCAGAAAACAAAGAACAAAATTACTACCCAAACTTTGTAATCAATCATATTATTGAACCAATGAAAAAAACATGGAGTATGATTTTATCATTAATCTAGAGGTTTTATATATGAGGAGTATGTGTATAACTACTACTTATAGTTATAAATCAAATATACTGGGATGGCAAAGTCCTTAGCAGCCTTAAAGCCCGCTCTGCCCCTTCAGTTGAACTGGAACTGATTGCTGAGGTCAATTAAATCTTAGCCAATTTCTTCTTATTCTTCTTATCCTCATATTCCACCGGCTGTGCCTTGAAAAATCAATCAAGAGCAATCAGAGCTTCATATATACCTTTACAGTTTCTTCTAACTCTTTTTGTTCTCATATTCCACCAACTGTGCCATGCAAAGTCGAGCAAGAGCAAAAGCAGCTGTATATCTACCTTTACAGCTCCCATTCGTGCATTTTAAGCATATACATGTAAGTTAAGATGCTTTATAACGACATTTTATTTAGCAAACTATATCTATTGGAATGAGATAAAACAACGATACGGAGAGGTATACGAGATGACACCGGGGGAAATTCTAACGGTGGTGTAATTTGATGTAAAACGTTTGAGAAAAACTGCAACCAAAGTCCCTCCAGAGTTACCGAAGCTCCAATCAAATGAACTAAAAGTAACCGAAGAAACTGTCGATAGCAACTAAGACGAAAGAGTCCAAAGGTTCATGAGAAACTGCAGCGATTGCCCCTAGAGGCAAAATTTAAAGTTTTACAACAGAAACACCAAACGATGCATTAGACAATATCTAATTGGACCAGTTTAGTCAGCATCCATCTCCTCGAGTGCAGTTTTAGCTGCCGTCTTTGCTTCTTCCAGAAGATCATCAGGGACCTATAATAAGTCCCGTTTTAAGGGTCATGGAGAGCCTCAATTAGAACGACATTTTTTAAAATCATCAATAAGCAGAGCATTTTATAAGATATTTCTTACCTTCTGGTGCTCTCGTTTTGACTCCTCACAAATCCAGCTCATCTCCAATTCAAAGGCCTTGTCTTTGGCTTCATCGTGTAGCTTGTAAATGCTGCACATGAAAACTCACATTAGACCTTGCATAAAATGAACCTCTGAGGATTGGTTGCATACAAATCATCAGTCTTTAAGAGAACCACAATAGGTTACTACTTAAATCGAGTAAAATGAAAAAAACAAGCACTACTCACATTTTCGCCACTTCAATAACGCCTTCTTTGCATGTCATCTCAGATAACTTCAATTTCTCAATTTCCCTGCAAGAAATCAGGATCCATCAGAACAAATGTGCATACATAAATAACGCCTTTAGTTTAAACAAAACCAGAAACATTTGTTGTAAAGCTCTAACTCCATCCATTATTGAATGGGTATCATCTAACCCATTAATCAAAAAATATTAATTGACTTGTTAGTTAGTTACAATATTCTTCAGATAAGTTAAATTGATCATAACAGAGTAGCTTACGTTTTAGCGGCTTGTTTTCCTTTGCCAATTGCAGCACCAAAATATCTCTGTAGGATAAGAATCCACATGAGGCCAGATAAAAACGAGGAACAATTTTAAGCTCGAAGACAGATATGTATATATATCTGACTTACATATGATATGCCGGATGGCTCAATCATGTACAATTGGGGACCATCTTTATCATAACCACCAAGAATGACTCCAGAACCAAAAGGCCTTCAAAAATATTTAAAATCGTGGACTTATAATTTCATTCAAGCGCAGGAGAAATACCTAACAAGCATAAAAGAGGACAAACCTGAGCCACCAATAGAGAGTACATAAATGAACATAACTTGCAACACGCTCTGAAAGTTCCTTCACAGGTACAGCGTCGCCATAAACACTAAATTAAATGATCAAATGTGAAAGTTCAGTTAGCTGCACAATCAAGAAAGCACATGAAAGAAGATCAATCTGAGTACCTCTCATAGCTTCTGGCTTCGGATTTAGCCCGTGCAACAATTTGCCTCCCATCAGCAGCAAGCCCAGCAACAGCCTGACATGAGAAACGTCTTGAGCTAATGAAAAGACAATAGATACACAGTGATAACTGGAAGGTAACAGCATACCATGCCAGCATGACGATGAACAGAATGGATCCTCCGGTTGGATCCCGGTAGCATCATCTTAGATGCAATAAGCTTCTCCACACCCTTAAAAACCAACCAATAAAAAAAAAAAAGATAAAAGACTTTAGTAAAGGCCAATTCGGTTTAAACCTCAGAGGAGGAGAAGCATCGAACCATTACAATCCCGTCCTTGCACTTGATTCCAACGACAGTTCTGCCAAAGAGAAAATCCCAGCTTAGAAAACCCTAATTTCTGTGTAGATCTAGCGAAAAGAGAGACAAGGAAGACTAACCCACTGTTGTCGACAGCTTTGGCGGCGTATTCGATCTGGAAAACTCGGCCATCGGGAGAGAAGGTCGTGACTGAGAGATCGTACCCTGTTCCAATGCTACTCATCTTCTTCAACTCTCTCTCTCTCTCTTCTTTGAAGCGATTTAACAAGAATGGGGTTTTCTTTATTCTCAAGCCAGAAGAGATGCCTAGCTAGGTTCTCGGACTCTGGGCATGGATATCAAAATCATCCCGGTTGTAAATCGGGTCGGTCTGTTCAGTTACTATCGGGCTTAACTTTTGGCCCATTGAATGTTTTGGAAAATAATGTTTGCTATCTATATCAAGTACAAGTATGGTATAATATAGTGGATAACATACCAAATATGTTAATAACAACAGAAACTTTCACCATACCACATATACGAATTAAATTATCACATAGTCAAAAGTACAGAATTAAGCTTACTTGATTTTACGTATGAAAATTTAAATTAAAATACATCATACATTATCCTTTTTACCAGAGATATTACACTACACGAAAACACAAGTTTTACTAAGACGATTTTGTCTCGTAATTTCCTAGTAAATGACACTTGAACCGTCTCATTTTTGATCGATTCCACAAAAATCATGAACTCATTTTAGGGGGTTAAGCAACCCAGGTTCAAAATCACTCTTCTACACTATTACCATGTGGTCAAACGAATATATGACCATGCTTTGAGACTCATTTAAATACTCAGATAAAGAGTTCATTCGTGAATTGTATCTCATGTTAGAGATTAATTTGGATCATTCTATAAAGCCGAAATATTCACATGTCAACTGCAACGAAATCTTAAACCTGTTTTGACCCATTTAAGATCCAATATTCTACTCATTCAGATCTGTAATAATTACATTGACTCATTTAAAACAATTTAGACTTATTTAAAGTATTTTGAATAAAGTTTCAAAATAATTTTTAATAATTTGGTGATAAATTTGAAGGGTAGTTTTTTTTAAAATGTTTAATTTAACCAAAATTAAAAAAGTGTTTTAAAGAAAATATGTTAAAAAGCTAAATGGATGTAATTCATGTACAAGAATGTTAATATGTCTAAAGTTGTCGTGCATAGTAAGTTGAGTAGTTTTCACATTAATAAACATTCTAATATTATTAAGAAACTGAAAATATCAAAATAAATGATATAATTTATGATGAATTGATTGGAGGCAAATATTTAAATTTGCTACTATTGAATACACCAAATATTGTGAGCTTAAAACTCTTTTATTCTTGTAAGCAAAAAAAAAACAAATTGTTTCTGGTTAAGATAATAGGTGAAAAAACAATATTTGGTTACCATATACAGACCAAGATATGGTTGTAAAAATGTAAAATATCACAATAAATATATTATTCCTTGTTATAAATAGATTTTGAAAATAATTTGAAGATTTTTTGGTTCCCAGATTAAGGAGATATGCAAAATTTAAAGTAGGCATGGAATTTTAAACCAAACCGAAACAAAATTTTGGTTAGAAGTTTGGTTTGATTTGGTAGATTTTCTGTAAGAGTTTGGTTTTTTGGTTCGGTTTGGTTGGTAATCGGTAATTTCGATTTTTTTTCCTTTAAAAGAAAAAGCTATACCCAAATCATACCAAAAATGCGAGCTGAACTAACCGAATTAAACAAACTTTGAACTGAATTAACTAAATACCAAACCAAACCGAACCAAACTTTATTTCCGGTTATGGTAAGATTTTTGTTGAACTAAACTAACCAAAAACAAACTACCCGAACCAAATAACCGAACTAACCGAACCTGCATTCCTAATTTAAAGTAAAATGTTTTAAATTAATATTAAGTTTATAAGTAGAATGTATTTATGATATGTGTACAAACTATTAAATTAATTTATTGCCATATATATATAGATATATAAACTATTTAATAATGTATCAATTGAATTTTTTTAATTATTTATATGAAAAATACATAGCTTAGGTAATGTAATACAATAAAGTAGAGTTTCTTCTCTTCTTGGGGCAAAAAATGACACTTGTCATGCTATCATCTGTTGAAGGGTATTTTCGATTGGGCTTTATTTTCAGTTTGAGCTTGAGGTTTTTATATTGAAATTTGTTAGGCTTTAATTAGTAATTTTGGTCCATGAAAATATGTTTAAGTCTGTCTTTCGTATAATTGTATCCCCAATAAGGTTTCGTTTCTTTGCTCAATTTATAATTGATTATAAAAATTCTTTATAGAAGAAGCATGTGTCCGATATTTCAAAATTAATATAATTGATTTGAGTTATATAATGTTGTTTATGTTTGTATACTTTGTGTTCTGGCTTTATATTGTTTTGTTTTTTGTAATGATTTATCAATTTGTTTTAAATAATTCTTTGGTTTATTGTTGGTTGTTTCTGTTTTTTCACAGGTTTATGTTAAAAATATCATGTAAAATTGGATTTTGAGTTAAATTTAATCTAAAATACCCAAAAATCGAAGAACTGAACCAAAAATAACCAAAATCTAGAATCGTACCGTTAGTATCCAAAATTATTTTTTTCAACAGATATTTGATTTTCGAACCTGAATGACATGAGTCCGGTAAGAAACGATCTGAAAGCTAACCGAAAAATCAGAAGTACCTACTGAATCCGATTTTTCTATACTCAAAGGATCCAGATCTAACAAGAACCGATCAGAACCCCACCCGAAGACCCGAATGCCAAAACCTATTCTAGACATTCAATTACCTCGGTTTTTTTCAAATAACCAAACCAAACAAAAAAACAAACCGAACTAACCCTGCTAATCAAGTTTGGAACTCAACTAATCGAAGGAAGCAAAATTAACCAAACTTATCCAAGATTTTAACAAAATTTAAACCAAAATCTAACCGAAAAAAACTTTAGAATGAATTTAAAAACTAAACTAACAGAGTCCCGAACTAAACTTTATTTTGGGTTAATTTAGTAAGATTTTTGTTGAACCAAATCCGAGCCGTATAACCCAAACTAATTGAACCTGCATGCCTATTCCAAATTATTGAGGTTACACATTAAAAATCTCGAATACATTTGCATCAAATGTTATTATTACAAGCAGATGTGGAAATCTATTTTTCATAAATATATTTATGTATAAATTTACATAGTTTACGTCTACTTCTTTACTTCAACTTTAATTTACAGATAATTATTGTCTCTCACAACAATCATGTACATACATTGATACACATATTCAGCTACGTACCATCGTTAGTATAATTTCATAGTTCAAAGATAAAAGACAAAAAATTGACATGAAATATTAGTAGCATCGTTACATCTTTGACCACCACACAGTTACACATATACTCCATGAAATGCAAAACTAAAACTAAGAACTCTTAAACTCAGATGACAACAAATTAGTAGGTCACTTGACCCGTACGCTAACAAAACATCGTAATGGTCATCACATAACACGTCCCAATGAAACAAAATAAGCCCTATAAACACTCATATTTGTAAATGGTACTACTATACATCCCAAATGTAGAACTTAACCCCACGTGCAATTATGATTAGACTAATAGATAACTAGTCCGAATTAAACCAACAGAAGGTGCAACACCATATGGAAGACAATAATGAAATAATCAGTCATATTTTATGGAACCCAATAAAAACAATTAAATAACAAATCTGTTATAATGGTATAAAACAAATACACAAAAATATGAACCACAACATACATCCCAAGTAATTTCAATACCCATCATATGAAAATACATAAACCATTCCCGAATTGCAGCAACTTTTAGCCACCCACGAATTACAAAACTATTTAGACAAGTCTCAAGCATCAACCAAATATTTAGTATCAAATCGAAAATGTCTGAAACAAAAGCAAAATGCACTTTCACACCACACACTAGTATGGTTGAAAGTTTAAGTTTTGGGTTTTATGATTTGAATAAATCAAGTTTCTAAAAATCAGTTTTGGACGTCCGTCTAGGCGACAACTCAGTCATATTTGAAAAGTTTTTCTTAAAATCTGATTTATAAACAACAAAACAGTTTATTATAATACAAACTACAATACTAATTATATATAGTAAATAACTTGAATAGAAAGAGGCACCAACCTACAAAGTACCAATTAACTCGAATACTAAGTATATATAGGATTGCCTAACTTCTTATTTGTTATATTCAAAAATTCATATTAGTTAACTTTGACTCATGCATCTCGATTTAGGTTGATTAATACATATACTAGGTTAAGACATGCGCTTTGCGCAGGGTGAATGACTTTTTAACGATAACTACATTATATATTAATAAATAAGTTGCAAAATATGCAATTATAAGTATATAGTAAATAACATGAATATAAAGAGATGACCTGCATAATTCTTTTGTTGCAAGATGTTTTTTACTTAGGACTTTCAATTACCAAATACGATGGGCTAAAAACATCTACTATGTTAATATCAAAGATTTATATTATTAATATATAAATATAGACAATTCTGAATATTTACATAATTAAATTAAAGAATTAATTTAGTCAAGTCTCACACATAATAAATTTGATGCTTTCAAATATTTGTAAAACAAATGTAAAATTTGTATGATTTATGGCAGAAATTTTGCCGTGTACACCAATAACTCTCCTTTTAATCTATTACCATATTTGATCTTTGAATATTTCCAAAATAATAGCACTTTTAACATATATCAAAGAAATATTCATACATACACAATTTCATATTTACGGAGCGTTTAGTATCACTTTTTCAAAAAAAAAAACATTTAGTATCGTTTAAACCTATATTCACTGGATTATTACAAAAGAATTGTATATACAACTATGCATAGCACCGATTGTCTTATATCACAAACTATGCATAATGGTGCGCCAACTAATAATCAAACTAATATCCTTTTATATTTAAATTCACACCAAAGTTTTTGTGACAACCCATCCCGTGGAAGTTCACAGCGCTGCAGCGCATCGACTCTAACCCCTTCCATGTGCAGTCCGTCGCATAAGTAGGTTATTGGTGAGGTTCGAACCCCCGACCTCACCCTTTAACAACCTCCTCACAGGACAAGCTGTCACCAATTGATCTGCACTTATAACGCCCCAACCGCCTCTACCGGTGAGTCATCCATCCCTCTATCGGGCTCGTGGGCCCCACCCCTGTCCGACGGTCGGTGCGTTAATTTTTCTAAGGCTCGAAATCATTGTTTACTGATCCTGCAATCACCACCCGACCTTTCCCCGTGTTTTGGCCTCACTCACACGGTATCGCGAATCACTTCCCGATCACCCATCCTTTCACTACTCCAGCATAAGCACGATTAACCCTGGAGTTCTAAACGGATGTGTGACAGAAAAGGTAAGTCAACTTCGGTGACATAGGTAGTCAAATCAATTCTCTTAAACCTTTTCACATATCACAACTCGGGATGTTACAGTTTTATGTATTAAAACTTGTATATTATAAATGTTAGCATGTTTTGGTGTAGCTCGTAAAAAGTTCATTAGTAGTCGTTACATCAACTAAAGTTTATATGATTTATTTTTGTAATTGCCAAAGACGTTTAGTGAAAATGGAAAAGGTGTGCAATTTATTTAATAGAATGTCTTATTAATTTGTTCATATTAATTTATTTGGGAGGTTATAATTTGTTCAAAACATCATTATCAATTCTAAGACGGGCTCAGACGATGTCTATTATAACAGCCAATCATTTATCTTTGTTTTATAGTATATATATATATGAATGGTTTAAATATAAGTTGGACCAATGGCACTAACTGTAATTAATCTAGTTATTAAAGGGTACTTATAAAAATCTGTTGAGAATGCATGAGAAAGTGACACATCATCAAAATGGTAATGATGTAAATAACTTACAAAATTAAGGTTACTCTCCTAAACTGCTTCTCTATTAATAATAAAGGGATTTTTATCTGACTGTTTTATGGTGGAATATGTTTTTTAATCTCTTACCATATTTGGTCTTGGTAATTTTTCAAAACTTTTGTCACTATTATTGGTATGCATCAATATTATTAAAGTAAAATCCTTATTAAAATTTTGGCCTTGGTTTTCTTAGTTATTTACCATGATATGCCATTTTTAAAAAATATTTTTAAATCAATTCGCCAACCATATAATACTAAGATACTGTGTCATTTAATAGCACTTCTCTCAAAGGAATTCAATTTATTCCTTTATTCTCCCAGTTTTCGTTTTCAAAATAATTTGATTCCTCTTTTAAAATTGGTGGAGCTTTATGTTAACATATATAATCATTGCATTTCTATATATACGAAAACGTGTCCCATCTTTGCAATTGAACTCTTTTTCCATTCAAAATTATGTATTAACATATAGTCATTCGTATAAATTCTTTCAAATTTCAGATTATTGGAAAATATGGATTTTTTCAACAAAATCCACCAAATGAGATTTGATGGGTTTTGAATGATATTTATAGTGTAAAACAATGAATTTAAATACCACATCATATCATGGTATTTGAAACTTTTATAAAAAAATAAAAAGTTACCTTCACATTTAAAAAATCAAATTGTTTGAAATGAAATAAAAATCATTTGAAAATTAATTTTTAAAAACTTTTATAAATTTTATGTACTTCATAAAACGATAATAATATCAAATTATAATAAATTTAAATAAATAAAAATATTATTTAAAATAAATATTTAAAATTTAAAAGATATTTTCAGAAACTCTGAAATTTCTTGAAAATCCTATAAAAATTGTAACAAATCTTTTTAGGATTTACTCAAATCTCGGATTTTCTTAGATTCACTCAAATTTTGGATTTTCTTAAATCCTTAATTCAATAAGCCCCCTTAGTCTAAATATTTTAATTAAGAAAGCATAGATCTATAAATTTGTCTATTTTTTGTTTTGTATATCTAATTTAGATAATTCATCACAATAATTATATATATTTCTACTTAAAAACTAAAATATTTCATATAAATGTCATATATATATATATATATATATATATATAAAATAAATCAATAGTTTGTTAACGTCTAGTCCTCGCCTAGGCCCCAAAGAATATGTCTAGTCGCTAGTCCTCTATAAAAACGTTTACTTATCGGGTAGCGATTTCTTAAACATACAAAATTAAAACGCATACCTTATATTAATAAAAAGAATTCTATGTATATTGATTAGTAAGTTAAGCAATCTCTATGAAACCATACTCATAGTATGAAGTCAAAAGCTATGTATAGTGATTAGTAGTTATAACAAGTATTCATAGTTTGATCTAACACACATAATAGAAGTAGTTTATAACGAATATAGAGATCTTACATGATAATAAAAATAAAATATATGTTTAAACAATGATATGTTTTTGATAAGTCATATGAATTATATTGTCAACTATTGTAATATAAAATAAATACTGGTAGTATAAATGGTCTGTGCATTGTCAAAAGACATAGTAATAGACAAATACATGTTAATAATATTGAATGTAAATTTTGTTATATATCTAATAAATAAAAAGTTGTTTAAAAGTTAGCATGAAGAAGCTCGTGGTGATGATATGCCAGTATAACAAAGTTGTAAATCTCATGATGTGAGATTATTTTTTAAAAATGTTTCTCTTTAATATATTAGGAGCTATATAGAGTCGGTGGGCACGAACCGAATACTACCGTAATTTTTAGTGTTTATAATTTGTTTCGTATTTTACAGATATTTTATTTTCGGATTTGCTTTGTTTTGGAAAAATACAGATATCTGGTATTCCGGATATCCAAATTCGGATATTTACGAATATTTATGGATATCTCATGCATTTTGTTTAAAAAAAATAAATCTAAAAAATACATTTTTACCAAAACTATATTTAACATAATATAAAATAAAAAGTAGTGAAATTATAAGTTCCATAAATTTTTAAAAAATCAAATTTTCTAATAAACACACAAAATTTTAGAAAATTTGTAATTTTTATAAAGATTTGATAATCTTTTCTTAATATTATACCTTTATAAGTAATTACATACATAAAATTAATAAAAATATGTTATATAATAATTATATAAATTATACATTTAAAATTCTATATTAATTATATATATACATCTATTTTTATAAAAGTCGAAGCGAATTGAATTCTGACTCTAATTTTTTTTATTTGTGGTTTATTTCGTTTTACCCAAACAAATCAAATTTAATGAATAAAATACCATTGGGGTTAGTTATAAAACCTCTCTTTTCTCTCAATCTTATCTTTTAAAGAGAGATGATGATTTCCAGTTAGACTAACTCCTTTTCCATTTTAAGGTGGATCTCAATTTCTGTTTTTGTTTAGATTCTGATCTTGTTTGGTTATATGTGTGTTTTGTTTCCGATCGATTAGAGTTCCTTTATCTAATTGAGTTCATATAATAATTTTTCTGATTTGAGCTTTGGTCCCTCCATTTGATATCATATCTTTTTGTCTGTTGTTACTCTTTTTCTCCACATGTGTTCAAGTATATCTCGGTTATTGACGATTTGATCTCCTCATCGTCACTACTCCTTGATCGTTTTTCATGGAGAGAGAGTAATATATTTGCCGTCTTAGATGGGCCTAATACATAGGTTATTGGCAAAGCTTCTCCTAGTGAAAGCTGAATCGAGTTGGTGGAAGGTTCATTAGGAGATGTTTTGGAACTTCTCGTGAGTTATCTTTAGCAGATGGATGTAAGATTCAAAATCGGTTAAGCCCGACGGCGATCGTGGAAGAAGAAGGTGACTATTCACTTTAATCTTGACTGCAGCATTAAGTAAGACACGTTTCTCCAGTACTGTTCGCTACCATTTCTCTTTTACTTTTTTTCTGGTTGACCATGCAACACACCTTACATATTTAGATTAGGTTTTGGGCTTCAATTAATCGAAAATGTAAACGATGGTTATGGGCCTTCACCATTTGTAGCCCAATGAAAAAAATAGAGACTACGATGCGAAAAATATTGGTTTTGGGCCTAAAGGGCTTTTATCATCTGCTTTATAATTAACAACACTTGCTGCTCCTCTTCTCGACACCTTCATCTAGTTTCACCAACGTTGATTTTTTTCTCTCTCTCTCAGAAATAATGGCCGATCAGCTGACCGATGATCAGATCTCCGAGTTCAAGGAAGCTTTCAGCCTATTCGACAAGGACGGAGATGGTTCGATTCTCTCTGATCTTTCTTCTTCTTTTATTTTTTTCCGGGGATAATTTTGGGGGCTTTCTTGTTTGGAATCTGATGCTTGTAGTTCTTCATTTCAGTCTATGTATTTGATATCTGGATCGTTTCGTAATCTATGGTGGCAATTGGATCTATCTCGATTGATATTCTCTCAATCTAATTACAGGTTGCATCACGACGAAAGAGCTTGGTACAGTGATGAGGTCACTAGGTCAGAACCCAACAGAAGCAGAGCTCCAAGATATGATTAACGAAGTTGATGCCGATGGTAACGGAACCATAGACTTTCCTGAGTTTCTGAACTTGATGGCTCGTAAGATGAAGGACACAGATTCAGAGGAAGAGCTCAAAGAAGCTTTCAGGGTCTTCGACAAGGACCAGAACGGTTTCATCTCAGCTGCGGAGCTAAGGCATGTGATGACCAATTTGGGAGAGAAGTTAACTGATGAAGAAGTTGATGAGATGATCAAAGAAGCTGATGTTGATGGAGATGGTCAGATCAACTACGAAGAGTTTGTCAAAGTTATGATGGCAAAGTGACGAAAACAGTTTCTCAATCTCTTTTATTGATCATACATTCGTTTCTTCTTCTAGTGATTCTTCTTCTTTTATCACTTTTCCCCAATAATTTTATGTTTATCAAGTGAACTAGTATTTGTGACTCGGGCTTGTTTATTTGTTTGGAGAAGATTCAAAAAGTGTGTGTTTTTTTTTCTGTGAAACTACCATTGTAAATGGTCATTTAAAACAAAGCTCTCTCTCTCTCTCTAGTTAGCTGGAAAACATTTGTATATGCTTGAAGTAACTAAGAAAATGATTATTCTTATAACCTCTTAATATGGGTTTCTTAAAAAAAAATTTTTTTTGTCTGTTTTCTTAACAAAAAAAAGAATTAAAAAAGTACCAATCGCGGGCCGCCATAAGTCGGTGGAGCCCGTGAACAGTACAAAAATCTCATTGTAACCGATTCTTAACTGGGGCTTTTTGGAACCAGTTTTTATATTTTTGTGGGTCCCCTTTTTCTAAAAAACTCCCTTATAACCCCCTATAATCTTGCTCTAAGAGCATTCACGATAATGAGAGATCCACTGAGTTTGTTTCAAAAATTTAATTTATTAAAATTTTGATTGAAATAGTCTAAGTTAATTATTAGTTGCTATTTGTTATTATTTTTTCAATTCCTAGACAAACCATTTTTTCTCTCTCTTACATTTTCTTTTTAATCTATTTATTTATTGAATAGAAACTCATTGAAAATTTTCAACTAAAAATGTTTTAATGTTCTTTAATTTTCAAGAAAAAATTATCGGGAAACAAATATTTAATTTTTTAATTTTTAAGAAAAAATGTCGGAAAACAAATATTTATTATTTCTAGGCATAAATTACAAAATACTAACTTTAGAAGTTGTGGTTTTGAATTTAGGTCATATAGGTTTTTAGTGATAGGATGTTATTTCTAATGTTGGGTTTTCATTCATTCAAAGAAAGTTTCAGGGTTTACAACCCATGATGGAAAAAAACAAAACTGGACCAGACGGTTAGTTAAAACATACTGAAAAACAGGATAAAAACAACATAAGAAAAGAAAGACACCATCAATAGGCATCATTACTGGACGTCTCACCAAAGAGAGTAGGTCATTCCATTGAAGATTGTGGCAAGAATATGACAATGGTAGCACATACCCCTTCGAGCTGAGAAGAAGTTAGGTTGTTGTTGCTTCCTGAACAAGCAAGTGGTGGAGCCAAAAAAAACCTCATGAAGCAACATACGACTGCGTATGAAAGTCCTTCGTAACACTCACTGCAGCAGATGACACAGCCAGGTTCCTCTCACGCATAACATGTTCCACTCTCCAATCTTTAAAGGTCGTAAGACCCTGGAGGACCTGAAGAGAAAGAGTACCAGAGGGAGGGAGGCTATAAGATGCTTAATATGAATTTAAGGGATGAATGAAAATTCATGAGTTAGATTTCTAAGAATCGCAAACTCTGCTTTTATCCACATTAGCGGTTTGAGAAGAGCGCATCATGATCTAAAGTCCGACTCCAAATGATGAATCCTACCCATTCAGATCTTAGACACTAAAAGAGCTCCTCGTGGAAGCATCGATCTCCAATAACAAGACCATTGGTCTCCAATAACCAAAAAATACTCTATAACACCATCTTGAAGACATAACGCACATGAGGAATAGCTTAGAGAATAAACAAAAAGCCACTATGAAGAAACTCCACCACCGCCGAACCAAACAAGAGATCCGACGAACCAGAGGGCAAATCGAGAAAGAAAAAATGCACAAAACCAGCATGACGAACCAACGAACAAATCGAGAAAGAAATAATGCAGAGAACCAGCATGACAAACCAACGAACAAACCAAACAGACAGAACGGAAACAGCATCTCCACTTGAAACACACAAAATCAGATATAAGAACAAAACCTATCGTCGATCGAAAGGATATGGAGAGACGTTGAGCCTCTCCTAATAACATAGGATCAATAAAGCGTCAGACTCTGACTATCAAGAGAAGAAGACCAGACAATACACATCTAACAATGGAGAATAACAAAGAACGAGAGGAGACGAGGCCAGCTCCGATGCTAACGAAGCCATCGGAGCCAGCCTTGAACAAGCTTTGGAGGCTGCCTAGGGTTTTGAAAGAGGAGAGATAAGATGTTAGGAATAACTCAAAATTCATACTCGTTTCTTCATACAATTCACATTGAAGTAATTTTGTTTGTCTTAGAGAGGAGATGTTGGGATTACCTCTTCTGGAGAAAAAACAACATTGTCGAACCAAAATTAGACAAAGATCCTTATTCGTGGATAATTTGGTACATCTGGAAGGCAAGAAATGATAAACTCTTTAAGGGAATATACAGAGATCCTTAGAGCTAGTTCGCTATGCTGAAAGTGAGTGTCAAACATGTTTCAAAGCAAATGAGAAACAATCACCAGCCCCACCGGATCATAGTACTGAAGAACCTCAAGTCTTAAGCTTGCGGAATATCTGTATGATATATGGATCATGGACACCTACAACTCAGTTTAGTGGATGTGGATGGGTGTGGATGGATAGGTTGGGAAAGGTTGGACTTATGGGTAGACAGAATTCCATTCGCAGAGAATCCGCTCTGCATTCTGAATTGGAAGCGCTAGGTTGGGCGATGGAGAATATGCTTCAACATTCGACATGTAAGAGCTTTGGTACGGACTGCAAGGATTTGATCCCCATGATCAAGGAACCCCGTGAATGGCCAAGAGCTGGAGAAGATATAGACACTGAAGACTTGCTTCCCAAACTTCAAGATTACCCATGTTCCAAGAACGCAAAACCAAATTTTAGATTCATTAGCTAGGACTGCTAGGTCTTTCCATAGAGCGCTCTATTTCATTGGTTTTTCTATTCCGGTCTGGTTACTCATATCACCTCTAGTTTGAGTAATAGAACAGCTTTTCGACGGCAAAAAAAGAAAAAAAAGAAAAAGAGAGGAGATGTTGGGATTAACTCAAATTTCAAATATGTTTCTTATTATACTCACATAAATGCAATATTTTAAGATTTTGATAAAAAGTTATACACAAACAAACATTTTAACTAAAGTAACCAACCAAAAAAAAATTAAATTAAAGCTTTTCGAATAGGGTAAAAAGCAAAGTAGGCAGACAAATATGCCTTTACTTACAACAAAAAAGAGGGCTTTCCTAAAAAAAATCTCTAAGTCTTTCAAGCCTAAAGTCTTCGTTCAATCCATCGACTCTAGCTTCGGTGACTGGCGGTGGCGTGCGTGGTCTGCGGAGGTTCCTCCTCTTCTCTCTCTCTTCTGTTTTTGCTCCGTTTCACCCATCTTCTCTTTCTCCTTCGACATGCTCCAGTCTGTGGTTGTGGCCTGTCGCGGTTCGCCTAGATCTGTCTTCAGGTGGTTTAGTTCCGTGTTTGTGGCCTTCGATCTGAAGTCTCGGCGAGGCGGTGTGTGAACGGAGTCGGTTGTTAGGGTTTCGGCGGCAGCGGCTGGTTGAGATTTTTAACTTTCTCGATCTCCTCCTCGTCGGCGGTTAGAGCGCTTTTCTGAGTTGTGGGCCGTCAAGGAGGATGGTGTCTTTCCTCGGTGTCGAGTGGAGGCTTCCTCCTTTCTCTCCAGTTTTGGGCTTTAGAGTTCGCTCTAGAGACGCATGCACGACAGTGAGAGTTACTGTGTAGTAATTGTAACGGTGGTGGTCTTCACGTGCAGTTTAAGGCTTCAGACTTCAGGTGGGCTGTCGTGCGGTTTAATTGTAAAAGTTGGTTATACGATTAAAAGCTAGTATTTCTTAAAAAAATTAGAATTTTGCAAATCTCGTTTAGTAATAAAAACTATATGGTTATAAAATAGATTAAAATAATATTTCGAAATCTAAAAATATTTTATATTTCTGTTATTATATTATTTAATATTGTATTTAAATATATTTATTCTAATATTAATATATGTGTTATTTTGTATTCTAAAAAGTTTACCAAAAATAAAAATTAATATTAAATATAATTATCATGTCACTTTTAGTCATAGACATGTCATCAATTCTAATATGCTATATCATATTTTTTTAGTGTACTTAATGCCACATGTGCAAATCTCTTCACAAATACTAATATGTAGAGGGAGTGATATGTAGGGGATTCTCTTCGGTTTTCATTACTTATTGTCGAAGCTTATTTGGTAATTACTAATTATTCTTCTTCAATATAAAAATGTTCGTGGGGGTGGTTTTATGAGAAGACGTAAGAGGAGTATGACTGCCAATCGTAGTAGCAGTACTGAACGCAAAGAAGAGAGACGTCGCCGGAAAAGTCATTGTCGTATTCTCTGAGCTCCGGGATTCTTACTTATTTCTCTATCTTTATATGGTCGTGTGTAGAAATAAGAGACTTGTACGGTTGTACTAACTCACAAAATAACAAAGATTCTATATATCAGATCTTGTATAAAAATATTTAACTATACTCATTTCAATTTTCAGATATCATGTTTCTGTTGGATTCCTCCCTTCTTAAGATACTTTTGTTAATCATGTGATTTTTGAAAAGGCTGTTCCTACTGATTCAGGGAGTGCTAAGTTTACTTTTGGTTCAGTAGATCATTATCTTCGCTTGGAAGAGGCTGTGGAGCATGTTGGTTTCTCTTAAGCTCAATTCATTATTGACATGCCTGCATCAGTAATATTCTTGGGAGAACCATACTCTCATAGCCCTATCTTTGAGCAGGATCGAAGTTAAGATATATAAATCCCATCTACGGTTCCGGCCAAGCCTCCCTTGGTTCCTTCTTCACATTCTAGTTCGTTGTTGGTGGTGCATTCGTAACCTCCACTTAGCTCTTCACAAATCATCATTGCCCCACTAAACATAAAGAAGAAACCTAGCCAAAATGAAGAGTATCACATATTTGTCTATAAATATGAAGTCACTCCTCTCAGAAAGGGGACCCCATTCATTCTCTTCCTTTAAAAAAGATTATAGAGAGAAATAGAGAGAATTTTTAAAGAGAGAGAGAGAGAGAGAGAGAGAGAGAGAAGAGAGAGAGAGATAGATCTAGGATATCTAGAAGGCCAGTTGTCTGACGATGATGGTCTCCGACGAGGGTTGCCTCCGTGCCGACACTGTCATCTGAGACTATCTTTACCAGCTTCTCCACGACGACTTCATTCCGACGAGGGTGCCGGCACCTTCATTCGAGACTATCTTTCCCTGCTTCTCCACGACGGTTCATTATGGCGAGGGCTCGCCGCCGTGCCGACACTGTCACTCAAGATTATATTTCCCAGTGTTTCCTCGAAAACTTCACTCTGACGACATTAACCGAATTTATTATCCAAAAGAGCTATTATCCATATCTCGCCATCCACTTGTCTCATCACTTCGGTCTGGTATCAATCATAATCTCAACTTCACCATTTGAAAGTAAGTGATATCACTCAAATTACCATATGAGCAACTTTACTCTCTCAAAGAAGAGGATTAGTTGTAGTATTTAGGGATTGAATCCATAGAGAGCGTGGACACACAATAGACTTATAAATATTAAGATTAAGATAAACAAGTAATTATAAAGCAGTAAGAGTAGAGATTAATTGAGATTTGGTTTGTAAACTTATAGGGTTTCGGGTTATATTATTGTAATATATATGCTAAGGATGAGTGGTAAAACGTCCTAGAACTGGAATACTAAAGCAAGATATCCAGCTATCGCTGCGAGTCTAATTAGATGACTAAGTATTTGTTCCAGCCGTCAATCTGCGAGCAAAGAATGAGTGTCGATCGATACTATGGTAAGAGTGTCGATTAATACTACCTTAGACAAGAATTATCGTCCTAATCGATATGTTCACTAAGTTAAATTAGACCAACTTCCACATGCATCTAACAACCTAGCTCAACAGAATTATTATCAGGTATAGATCCTACTGTCGTATTTATCTATATCCTAAGTACGGGGTTCTAGTTAGCTACTCTAGAACACAAGCAATATTGAGATGAAGAACCAAAGAGAAATAAAATAGACAAAGAGAAGAGATGCTCTGGATACGTGAAGTGTAAGTTAGTCTGTACAGTCTTGCTCCACAAGCAATCTACCTTGACTTAACTTGCCTTGGGAGGGAAGGTAGTAAGAGAACACATCCAAAATGACTTCAGAAGGCAGGAGACCGTTGGAGTAGGTTTGGACAAGTTTGAATAGTCAAGAGGAGAAGATCACATGTCTAACTTAAGGAGAAAAGAGTTGTTGTGTCTTGTCACTTTCATACTTGACCAGAGCACCTTATTTTATTGTTTTACTTTGTTTATTATTTTTGTCATTTTCTAACCCTCTATATATGATGTATGCAAGTTCTGAATGCAAGTAAGGCGAATAATCTTCCTTTCTCTCTCTTTACTCTCCAATTCGTCACACTCTCTCCTCCTTCTCTCTTACACTGTATGGAATCACATTTTCTTGTTCTTACTCTATTCTTCATTGTTCTTCACACAAATCTCATCTAAACTCAATCATTCTCTTCTATTCTACTCATATTGTCACAATTCTAACATGGTATCAGAGCTCTAAGCTCTTGAGACCTCTATGTTCTTATTTAACTTCCGCAAATTCATACTCTGTTTTCTCACTCCGTTTTCTTCTAATTCTATTTTCACTCCGTTGGTCTCAAATCTTCATTTTATTCCCTTCCATTTGCATAAAGTCTTGATTTAATCTGAGTTCTTATACTATTTATCTGTTGGAAATTCTATTTTCCACGTTCTGGTTCCATAACCTTGCTGATTTCTTAATCATTGTCCACTCGATAAAAGAAAACCAGCCATGGAAATGGAGTCAAGAATTCCTATTCCAGTAACCCTTGAGGATTCTAATTATCTGCTGTGGTCAAGAGTGGCCACAATTACCTTGGGGAGACATGGACTTTGGGATAACCATATCATAAAGGCTGAAGCTTCAAAGAGGATGGATCAAGAGGAGAAACATGCGCGTGACCTGAAGAATAAAGACAAGTGGGTCCAAGAAGACCAGCTAGCACTTGAGATTATTCATAATTATACATCAGAATCAGTCTTGGAGGCTTGCTCACTCTGTGAAACTGTCAAGGAATTATGGGAGAGTCTTAAAATTGTCTATGGAAATTTCTCCTACCTGAGCCGGGTGTTTGAAGTCAAGAAGATTGTCAACAACTTGAGCCAGAAAGAAGTGGAGCTTAATCAATACTTTGGCAAGTTCAGAAGCTTGTGGGAAGAGCTAGATACATTGAGGCACTTCTCTACTGATCTAGATGTCATAATAGAGAGATATGAACAAGAAAAAGTCTTCACTTTTCTCCTGAATAAGTCCATCCTAAAACTAGTCGATCAAGCATGTTCTGAGGGAAGAGAAACTTCCTAACCTAGATGGCGTGTGTGCTCTTGTTCAGAGAAAACAAACATCACACAACCTCTTTACAAGGGAAAGCAAGCCAAATCTCAAAGATATGCACATCAAGAATGGAAGGATGGTGTTGTTACCTGGATCAAATAGAACCAAGAAAAGACATGTTAGGAAAACATCAAACCGAGCTGCTTTGATTTTAAGTCTGGTGGAATAAAATTCACAAGAGAAGTGGATGATCAATCATGTCTTAAAGGCGCATCTATGTATTCAACACTCATCAGTGACTCTAATGGAGGAGAAAGCTGGAGCAAGGCTTTGATCAATGATGATCCCATTAGAATGAGGGATATTAACGCAGCCAAAGCCATTATCTCCTCAAAGAAATATGGTACACATTCCCTTATCTCTAAGCCAATCATAATAGATTCATGAGGTAGTCATCATATGATTAGTGATAGGAATCTTATTACTGATATTAGGCCTGCCTTAGGGAATGTTACAATAGCAAATGGAGATAGGGTGAAGTTATAAGGAATATGGAACCTTAAGTTGTTTGATAAGGAATCCATTACCTTCTATATGCCTGCTTTTGCTTCTAACTTACTATCAGTGAAAAAGCCACTGTTGAGCTGAATTGTAAGGTGGTTTTTAGGCCTAATGATGTTGAGTTTCAGAACCTTAAGACATGAAAGGTGACTAGAGAAGGTAACAAAAAAGATGGGTTATACCATCTCCAAAAGACTAAGCTTTCTTACTCTTCTCCTTCCACTCCTTTATGCATGAGTACTAATCTATGTGATAGCACTACTTGGCATGCTAGATTAGGCGACCCACACACACGTGCATTAGAACTCATGATGCCTAATATGTCATTTAGTCATCTGGAATGTGAACATGCATCTTAGGAAAGCATTGCAAATTTGTGTTTCCAACATCATTAACAATCTATGAAAAATGTTTTGATTTAATTCATTCTGATGTTTGGACCTCTCCTTGTCTGTCTAGGGATAATCAAAAGTATTTTGTCACCTTTATTGATGAAAAATCAAAGTACATTTGGATTACATTGCTTCCATCTAAGGATCGTGTGTTAGATGCTTTTATGAACTTCCAATCTTATGTTACTAACCACTTTAAAACTAATGTGAATGTACTAAGGTCAGACAATGGAGGAGAGTGTACAAGACATGCTTTCAAGAATCATTTGGAAAAACATGGCATAGTTCACCAAACAAGTTGTCCTTATACTCCTCAGAAAAATGGAGTTGCTGAGAAAAAAAATATCATCTGATGGAGGTTGCCATATCAATGATGTTCAATGCAAATGTTCCTAAGAGATTATAGAGTGATGCTGTTGTGACATCATGGTATCTGATCAACAAGATTCCTACCAAGGTGTTGAAGGATATCTCTCCTTATGAAGTGTTAAACCAAACCATCTATTGATCACATTAGAGTGTTTGGATGTGCCTGCTTTGTTCTAATACCTAGAAGCAAAGGAATAAGCTAGAAGCAAAGAGTATGAAGTGTATTTTCATAGGCTATTCCCCCCACATAGAAAGGATACAAGTGCTACCATCTTGAAGCAAGGAAAGTTCTTGTATCTAGAGATGTAAAGTTTATGGAAGGAAAATGGTTCTATCCTGAGAAGAATTGGGATGAGCTCAAGGATTTGTCTCAAGCATTAGATAGGACCAACAACTTGAGAATCATCTTGGAGAGTCTTGGAATCAGTTTATCAAAGGAAAATGAGGCGACCAGAGAAGCTGCTCCTACTCCAGACACTGTACAAGAGCCTGATGGAGTCATTCATCCTGATCCCGAAGGGGGCAACAAACAAGAACCAGAACCGCAACAAGGTTCAGATGCTCATGATCAGGAGACTGTCCAAGTTTATGAAGAAGAAGAGCAGCAAGAGGAACAAGGTCAGGTTCAACATTGGAGAAGGAGTACAAGGATAAGGAAAGATCCTTCTAACTGGGTGAGCACAAGAGTCTACTTCAACAGTCAAGCAGTAGGTCATCCCACTTCAGTAGTATGCTCCTTTGCGCAATTCCCATCTAAGCATCAAGCTTTAATTTTGGAAAGCGTATGTACCAAGATCATATGCAGAGGCAATGGAGCTTGAGGTGTGGAGAAAATCAGTTGGAGATGAGATAAATGCCATGATAATCAATGATACTTGGTATAAGAGTGAATTCCCAAAAGGCAAGAATGTTGTGTCAAGCAAGTGGGTGTTCACTATCAAGTTTCTACCAAATGGCAAGGTGGAGAGGTGCAAAACAAGACTGGTTGCAAGAGGTTTCACTCAGACTAATGGCGAGGACTATGTTGATACATTTGCACCAGCAGCCAAGTTGCATACAATCCGGATCATCTTATCACTTGCAACAAACTTGGAATGGGAATCTTGGCAGATGGATGTCAAGAATGCTTTCCTTCAAGGATAGTTAGAAGATGAAGTTTATGCACCCACCTCATGTTTTTGAGAAGCATGTAAAACCTGGAAATGTTCTAAGACTCAAGAAGGTAATTTATGGGCTGAAGCAATCTCTAAGAGCATGGCACCACAAGTTGAATACTACACTGAATGGAAGAGGCTTCAGGAAATCATAAGCTGAGCACACCTTGTTTACATTCTCTGATCCAAGAGGAATTGTAGTCATCTTGATCTATGTAGATGATATAATCATCACAAGCAGTGAAAAAGAAGGCATCAACGAAACCAAGATATTCCTAAAGTCTGTCTTTGATATTAAAGATTTAGGTGAACTCAAGTACTTCCTTGGGATTGAAGTATGCCGCTATACAGAGGGGCTCTTCTTGTCTCAAAGGAAGTACACAATTGATCTTTTAATTAAGGCATGAAACCTTAAAGGAAGAACATCCAAAACACCACTGGAAGAAGGCTACAAAGTACTTAGAGAGGGGGAGTTTGAGGACAAACCATATGGTCATGTGAATCAGTATAGGAGAATGATTGGGAAACTCATTTATCTAACCATTACAAGGCCAAATATTCGTTTTGAAGTGAACCAAGTCAGTCAACACATGCAGGCGCCTAAGGTTCACTACTGGAACATGGTGGAAAGGATCATGAGATATCTGAGAGAGGCTCCTGGTCAGGGTGTATGGATGGCTTTCAATGGAAGCACAAAGATTATAGGTTATTGTGATGCTGATTGGGCAGGAGACAAAGTTGATAGGAGATCAAACGCAGGTTACTGCACATTTATTGGAGGCAACCTTGTAACTTGAAAAAGCAAGAAGCAGAAGGTTGTGTCATGTTTGAAGCTGAGTATAGAGCTACGAGGAAGATCACCAACAAATTGATGTGGATAAAGGGGTTACTTGGCGAGGTAGGCATTGAGACTATAACAATGCACTGTGACAATCAGACAGTGATTCACGTTGCCAACAACTCAATCTTCCATGAAAGGACCAAGCACATTGAAGTAGACTGTCACAAGTTAGACAAGCTATGGAGAAGCAAATCATCATACTTTGTTAACAAGAAGTGAATACCAGTTAGCTGACATTTTGACCAAGGCAGCCAGCACCAAAGTCTGTGAGTTCATCCACTCTAAGTTGGGACTCATAAACGTCACTTCTCACTGACTCTCCTAACATGAAGGCTTATACTCTTTTTCCTTAGTGTGTTTTTGTCCCACTAGGCTTTGCACACTAAGGTTTTAATGAGCGAAGTTCTTCATGTTTACAAACTTGACCAGTCCCTTGGGTTAAGCTTGAGGGGAAATATTGAGTTGAAGAACCAAAGAGAAATAAAAGAGACAAAGAGAAGAGATGCTATGAATACTTGAAGTATAAGTTAGTCTGTACAGTCTTGCTCCACAAGCAATCTACCTTGACTTAAGTTGCCTTGGGAGGCAAGGTAGTAAGAGAACACGCCCATGATGACTTTAGAAGGCAGGAGACCGTTGAGTAGGTTTGGAAAAGTTTGAATAGTCAAGAGGAGAAGATCACATGTCTAATTTAAGGAGAAAAGAGTTGTAGTGTGCTGTCACTTTCATACTTGACCAGAACACCTTATTTTATTGTTTTCCTTTTTTTATTCTTTCTTTCATTGTCTAAACCCGCTATATATGTTGTATGCAAGTTCTGAATGCAAGTAAGAAGAATAATCTCCCTTTCTCTATCTTTACTCTCCAATTCGTCACACTCTCTCCTCCCTCTCTCTTACACTGTCCATAATCATATTCTCATGTTCTTACTATGTTCTTCATTATTCTTCACACAAATCTCACCTAAACTCAATCATCCTCTTCTATTTTCCTTATACTGTCACAATTTTAACAAGAAATGAGATTAATTCTGATGAAGGATCCTTATGGATTCACCTTAGCATTTCTATGTTTAGCAGTACATATAAACCCTAAATCTAACAAGGAGAACTACTCAGACATGATCAAGAAAATCATAATAAATATCTGAATATAATGCATAAATAGAATAAGGTTAAGAAACAATGGAGTTCCAATACAAATATTTGAAAAAATCTTGATCTTCTCTTCAAAACTACTAAAAACCCTAGAATAATATGTTATGGCAAAAAGAATAGAAAAGATTGTGTTTTTCCTAAGAGATGGCAAAGCACATAAATAATAGGTATTAGGTCGGCCATGGGTAGTCTTGTAATTATGTGGGACTTATGGGATTAAATTCGGTCACGAACAAGTCGGCTCTCCACTCGCGTCATTGTAGATCAAACAACAAGGTGTTGTTGATCGACAGACTTCTTAAATCTCGACTCTGACTTCTGATTCTTCAACAGCTCCATAATCTCCACATTGCCCAAAAACATACCTAGACCTGAAAAGACTATAAAACAAACTTCAAACACATATAATAGTATCTAAAAAGCATATGGATGAAAACTGGTAAAATCCATAGTATATCAACTGCCCCATACTTATCCTTTTACTTGTCCTTAAGCAAAGAATATCTCCATCTGAAAAAGATTTGAAATCGCAGGGATTCACACAATCTTTAACTCACTACTATCACATCTGCAATGTTGCATCCACATTGAATCAATACTAACCTTAGAGGTACTTTATATACCTTTTCCTAGCTTAGAGGTACTTTATATACCTTTTTTTAGCCAACAACTTAGCTAATACTGTCTGAATCACCCTCTACTAACCTCATTTCTTACATATAAAAAGGTGCAAACTTTACCTTGGGAGTATCAATCAAATGACATATGGAATCTTACTCAAGCAAGTATCTGAACTCACACATACAGCCTTCTCTAATCATTTCCTCCCTCTTTCTCTCTCCTCTTCTCATCTTTTTCTTTTTCTTTCTTTCTTTTATTTCTTTTTATTTATTTTATCTTTGTTTTGAAAAAGTGTAGGAGAATAGTGGGTTCATCGGTAATGTACTTAGCTCTCACTTCCACAATGTGTGATCATTCCTTTTGAATTAGAATAATGGGGTCATTAGTAATGTACCTACGTCTCTGCATCTTTCAGAAAATCATCTCAATCTTTTCTTTTATAGATGCCTGAGAGAGAGAGAGAAGGGAACCAGAAACACACATGATTTACCTTCCAGTCTTGCAAGAAAAATCCGATCCAGTGTATAGCAAACTCCAAAGCAAGCAAATTAAGTTCAATAAGGTTTGAGCTCAGTTTCGGTTCCTTCAAACATTTTTAGCAAGTGTGGATATGACTGACATGTGTTCCACTTTGTTATCTCTAGTACACTTCTGCAGTCAGCTAAGAATGGTGCTATAGAGTGGTTAGATAATACACAAAATTGAAAACGATCATAATTCTCTTCTTGACTCTATAAAACACACAAAAAGGTAAAACTCAAAATAAAACACAATATCCATAAACCTCCCACAAACTTAATCAACACTGTCTCCAGTGTTATACAGTCTGAGACTGGTGGGAAATAAATCATAAGGAAAAAAAAATTAACAAGGAAAAACGGTATACCTGCTCGCTGATGTAGAGTGTCTATCAACACAGTTAAGTGATGATTGATCGATGGTCAGGTTCGTCCGTCGATTGGTAGTGATCATGTTTCAGTCGATGCTCTGTGCAATTGCGTTTCCTCAGGTCTCTTTTCTTACATGCAATAAATTAAACACAAAAAATCAGTAAAAACAAAAATATAAACTAATTTAAAACTTACTAAATGGGTTGCTTACCATCAAGCGCTTATTTATAGTCTATAGCTTGACGTTTTGATGTTTTGGACTTGTATGGAGGTAATGGAACACTTGTTGGAAAACAAGTATCCACATCTTCTCTGCTCATATCGAACCAGGTGCGTACAAAGGTTTTAATGGCTTCTTCTCCTTTGTTTTTTTGCTCTTGTTGTCTCTGGATAATCTAATGTGTGTAACCACTTTCATTTGTAGCTCTTCCATACATTTGTTGATCCATCAAATGTTGTTGTTGAGAGGATAGTAGATTGCTTCAATCTTCTTGTAGAACTCATCAAACATCCTCTCTTTAGCTCTGTAGATGTCAGCTTTCATCTATTCTGTAGATCTCAGGTGCTGGCAAACATGGAGGTGTAAGGTGCGCTCCAAGTAGCTGGAAACATCCATCATACTCTCGTAGACTCAAATAACAGCCTCCCTTAATATTTTTCATCTCAAGTATAGATCTCATATCCTCTTTTGAAACATTAATGATCCTTCCATCCTCAGCCCGTGCATTGCCCTCTTCATCTTTATAGATTCATGCTCATTTGGTGCTACTACACTGACTGTTCCCTTAGATGGAATTGTGGATTCAACCAAAAAAGCTTCTTGATATTCTGGAATTGCAGGACTGTCGATCGATGCTTTTGGTTGGGTGTCGATTGACGTTCTCCATCATCTTTGTACTTTGCGCCAGAATCAGAATAAACAAACTGCCACAAACCCTAGACCATCTCCTATCTCAATATAAGGTGCGTTTCCCTTGACCACTTAGACATGGTCATAGAAATCAGTCTAACTGATGAGTGACAAATGTTGTATGTTTGTCTTCATGTCATAAACAGCTTCTACAGTAGTCATGAAGGCTCTCCCAAGTAATAGAAAAGAATTTCAGTCTACCTAAATATCCATAACATGAAAATCTATTGGAACTAGGGTATTGCAGATTTGTACCTAAAGGTTTCTGTCAATCCCTCCTGAATTTACCTTAGAGCATTCCACAAAGGTGAATGAATAGCTAGGTTTTATCTTCAAGCTCAGCTACTCAGCCATAGACCTGGGAATAATGCTGGCTGAAGAACCCGTGTCGCAGAGGGCAATAGGGTAGCTGTGACCTCCAATCATGCTAGGAACCACAAACTTCCCAGGATCACTCTTCTTCTTCAGTGTAATACTCTGATTCAGCTTCTCTTTGATCTTATGGAATATACGCTCAATGTCCTCGTCTGTCTCTTTGCTCTCTCTAATAAACATCCATAACCGGTGGGCCCAATAAGTTTCATCAAATTGCATGTTCACAGGAATACTCATCATCCTATTGATGAAACTATCCAGCTCTTTATAATGTGGTCATCAGATCCCTAGCCGAACTGAAGCTCCATCAAAGTCTCCTCTCAAGCTGCTTAGGAGCCAGATGCGACATTGCTACACTAAAAGGAGCATATATCACACACCCTGAAGATTTTAACCATGAAACTGGTTTCCCTGAATTTTACACTCAACAAGAGCACACGGCGAATTGGTTTCATATGAAAAGGATTAATGGTTTAAGAGATATACCATTTCTAAATCAAGGGAGGCCCGAGTTGCCTTATTTGAAAGTTCACTGGTTTAATCAGTTGCAAACCAAACATTGGCGACCAGGAGATTTATCTATGAATTTAAGAGACACATCTAGAGGTCCAGAAGAGTCAGGAACGTTCTTAACATGCACTAGCATGCACCAGATTACCTGGAATCAAAGAAGACCATACTTGCCATTTTTGGAGTCAAAAGCCATCAATTCTCAACAACTCTTTTCCCATCACGCTTGGCATGATTTATACCAATAGTTCTGCAGTAAAGAAGTTCCTAAGAAACTAACCTACAACCTTAAACTGTCCAGATACAAATTCATCATCCCAGCCTTTGAATCAAGCCATAGGACCCCAAAATCTTCCAACAGCTAGTTTTATTTATGTTTGATTTTTTTCCCTTTTCATTAGACTAGAAAAATGTTTCTGAGCATATATAATCTCTATTAGTCGTCCTTTGTAAGACACCCTTGCAAGATATCAATAAAGTATTATTCAATTTACAAAGTTTGTTTTTGTTTTATTCAACTAGTCTTTAGGTGAATTCCTTTAGATTTTTATTCGTTTGCTTGTTTCTTTAGTTTGTGGATTCATTCTAGGATACAAGTGTAGGTCTCTGTCTTTGTGTGGATTCACATAGACGTAGGCTTCTGTCTTATCAAAGGGATACTTCCACAATCCTTTGTGGCGACAATCGACCCATTCAAGCTTGAAAACTCTTGTTGCCTTGTGATTCAGCCTTTGATAGCTTAGGCTTGTATCATTTCTGGTATTAGAGCTTAAAGATCCTATACCCAGGTTGTGTTCATTCATCCTTTGATAGCTTAGGCTTGTATCATTTCTGGTATTAGAGCTTAAAGATCCTATACCCAGGTTGTGTTCATTCATCCCTCTATCTCTTTTAAGTTTGTTTTGCATTTGTTACATTCCTTAAGCCGAAAAACTGCTTTTGTTCTTATTTTTGTTTTATTTTGTTTTCATATATTAAAAAACCATAAAAAAAATTATTCAGTGTTTTATTGTCTTTCTTTTTCGTCATAATGGAAACCACAATTTTATTTTTTTGGAAATTTATTTCTACTTATTTCTAAGAAAATAAAGAAAAAAATATATTAAATTAAAACCCAAAAGAAAAATTTATTTTTACTTGTAGTTATAAGTTTAACTAATATCTAATATATTTAAACAGAGTCCTATTTTTTATCTACTTATAAGTAGTCTAGGTTGGACCATCACATTTTTTAATTTCCTATTTATTCTCCTACAACTAACTTAATTATTATTAAATATATATTATATCTAACAAATTATCTTAATACTTTCAAAATAAGATATCTAAAAAAGATATTCTTAATTATTTTTTTGTAAGATTAGATTTTATTAATATCTTTTAATATATTTTATTTAAAATATAATTTAAAAACGAAAAATTATTCGTTATTAATTTATATAATAAAAAATCTATAATATTTATATATATAATTTATATTCATAATTAAATTACTACACCAAGTAATAAATATAAAGTAACTTAATTCATTAATTAACTATTTATAAGTTATAAAATAACAAAATAAATTATATTTATGAATTTTACAACATATTTCAACTTATTAAACAATATTAAAATACGATATACGAACTAATAAATTATTTCATAAGTTAATATACATATTTAAATTAAAATATTAAAAATAATTAATATATTTTTCATGTATGAGACGAGTATAATAACAATAGTTAATTTGTATAATAATGTTGACAAAAAATATAATAATAAAATAAAATTTTACGAATAGTAAAAATGAAAAATTTGTATTATAATATATGAAGCAGGTTATATAAATTATTTTCATAAAATTATACTAATGTAAATTTTATTTTTATTATATATACTTCAAAACAAATATTTTAATAAAAAGATACACATGTATAAAATATCTAATTTTGAGTAAATAAATATTTGAATAAAATTCATCTCGCTTTAAAAAATACAGGTCAAAATCTAACAATAAACATTAATATTTCATCAAAATCTAATAAGAAACATTAAAATACGGGTGAAAATCTAATAATAAATATTAATATTTGATCAAAATCTAATAAGAGACATTAAAGTGCGGGTCAAAATCCATCTAACATTCATGTATCTATTTTTAATTTATTATGTATCCTCTCGAATATTGATCCATTACGCTTACAATGCGGGTCAAAATTCATCTCACATTCATGTATCTATTTCTAATTTATTATGTATCCTCTCGAATATTGATCCATTACGCTTACAACAAAATGTTAAATTAGTTTGACTAACTTTTGTAAAATAAGAGCATATCATTCATAATGTATATCCACCATTGATCTACACATTCATAAATTAGAATACTTTAAATATGAAAATTTAAGTCCAATTGTATTAAATAGTGGCCACCCATAGGTGAATATAGTAGTCGGGTCCCAAATTTTAGCGTATTCTACGGATTTTATAAAAAAATTAAATAACGAATTCAAAGAAAAAAACAAACTGGATTCCATATCAAGTCATCAGTTAGTCAGTTTAACCGCAGGTCCGAGTCGTGAGCCGAAACACTGGATATAACACTTCATTTGTAACATTTAAATGTAGATACATAATCAAAAATGTAAATTTATTTCATATAATTTGGTTTATGTCGAAAATAATCCTGCGCTTTGAAAGCGCGGATCAAAATCTAGTAATATACTTAAAAGAAAGTGTTTGTTTTCATTTGTTTCCATTTATTTTGAAATCTTAACTAAAAAATCTCAAAACAAATTGCTTAAGTTGTTTCGTTCCATTAGAGTTGATATTTGCCTTATTTTTGTAGATTCTCTTGTATACCTAAATTAAGGCACAAATTTAATCACTATATATTTGTTTCCTTTCAAGGTAAAACAAGCTTAGAACACGGAGTCTGAAGGAAAGGAGAGAGATGAATACAACACTTCTGAAATCAATTGGGGAGAAGAAAGCCAAACCTAGTCTGATGGAGAGGCTGTTTACGTAGAAAATCTGTGGCATGATAATGACTACTTAGTCTCTGATGTTGAAGAAGAACCCGTTGAGGAAGATTTGGAACCAAAGCCACCAGATCGTCACCGAACAAACACACACACTACACCAAACCATGAATTGAGCTAACTGATGATTTTTATGATGATTTTTCTGATCATGAGCCAAAATCAATCTCTTTTCCAGGTAGTAGATGTGATTATTTAACCATGACAAAATCAAGAGCCATTAAATCAGGAGGGTCCAAGGTGTATCAAGGCATTAGGGAAAACCAAGCGCATACCAAATTCTCTCGAACATACAAGGCCAAAACAGGTTATGTTTAGATGATGGCTATTATTGTTTTGGGCCAGAGTTCTTTATATTTCCAGGAGAAAGAGCATGCTACTTAGGCTGGGAAGGAAACATTGATGAGTAATTTAGGTACTATTCCATTCCCAATGAAGAAAGGGTCTGTATAGCACTTGGGCAACTTACAAGCGAAGCTGAAAAATGGTGGAAGAAAGAAGAATATGAGAGATGGTATTACAAGGAGGGCAAAATCAGAACGTGGGAGAACTTAAAGTGGATTATGTGTGAGAGATATTCACCACAGAGCCTGACACCAGCAAGCAAAATAACTTACCTTCCAAAGGAACCAAGCCAAGGAAACACAAGTTCTACAAACTCTCAGCAAGCAACATACCGAGGTAAGTGCTATGTTTCAAAATTTCCTCTAGATCTGACTTGTTACAAGTGTAAGGAAAGGGGTCATATAGCCAAATATTATCCAAGGAAGAAAACCACAGGATCACCAACTTTGAGTAGTGAGGTGCAAGAAACTGAGAAAACATCAATGGCACCAATCAATGTAAGTGATTCTTTTACCAGAATGGATAAACTTTGTGATGATCTTATCAACATACATAGGGCCGGATCCATGAAAGAAAAAGAACTTTTAGATGCTAAAGAGTAAACCTCTAATTCTAAACTTCATGTCAATAAGAAACAAGAAATTTTTTCACCTTTTGAAAATTTATAGGATCAAGTTGAAAGATCTAGTTTTGTTTCTAGTAATTCCATGACTGTCTTAACACACTTTTCTAGTGTCCAAAAGGTTGAAAATATTTCAGGTACTAATATGGAACCCATGGAACAAAGAGAAGGTTCAAAACCAACAAAGGTGTTCTTGGATCCAAGTAAAACCAGGAAGAGATGATAACACCAGTGCTGAATGAACCTTCTGATTGTGATGTTGAGAGTGTTAGTGACACCATTAATATAAAATAAGAACCACTAGATGCTCAGCCTACCAATCAAAATCAGTGTAAGCTCTTAAACCCGCATACACTACAATGGACTAACTTGAATTATCTATGTGTAGGTGAACAAGTTTCAAGGTCAAAATTCTTGAAGGAGGGAATGATGTGGTCATCAGATCCCTAGCTGAACTGAAGCTCCATAGAAGTCTCCTCTCAAGCTGCTTAGGAGCCAGGTGCGACATTGCTGTACTAAAAGGAGCATATATCACACAATATGAAGAGTTTAACCATGAAACCGATTTCCCTGGATTCTACACTCACCAAGAGCAGATGGCGAATTGGTTTCATACCAAAAGGATTAATGGTTTAGGAGATATACCATTTCTAAATCAAGGGTGGCCCGACTTGCCTTATTTGGAAGCTCACTGGTTTAATGAGTTGCAAACAAAACATTGGGACCAGGAGATTTATCTATGCATTTGTGGGTTCATTCTAGGATAAAAGTGTAGGTCAATGTCTTTGTGTGGAATCACATAGGCGTAGGCTTCTGGTCTTATCAAAGGGATACTTCCACAACCATTTGTGGCGACAATCGACCCATTCAAGCTTGACAACTCTTCTGCCTTGTGATTCAGCCTTTGATAGCTTAGGCTTGTATCACTTTCTCATTAGATTCTCTTCTTAGATTCTTATGAACCTTGTTCTTCTTTCTCTTAGAAATTTGTTCCTTTGTAACCTGGTCAATGATCATAGGCTCCGACACATCTTCATTTTGCTGGTTAATTAGTGTCCCTTGTAGGTTTTGTTGATGTCTTAGATGAGTGTCTTAAATCATTCAAATGTTCTACATCAATACTTGGCAATCGCACTCGGTAATTAACTGGTGGGTGTCGATCGACGAACATGTGTGGGTGTCGATCGACGAACATGTGTAGGTGTCAATCGATGCTTACCGTTTCAAAAGATCCTACAGACTCAGCATGGGGTATCTATTGGCGCTCGGCCTCTGATGTCAATTTGTCTTGGATGCCAAACGATAGTCTATCTCAGATGTCTATCGACACCAATGAAAACCGCCGAAGGAAATATAAATTTTTACTTGAAAGTCTCATTCTTGGAGTTTCTCCGCCTTCAGCACTTGCCAGAAATCATAATCTATTAGTGCATTCACTTGGTGTCTCTGTCCAGAGTCTCATTTTCCTTTAATCAGTGCTTCCTGCGTTCTCACAGCTTCACTGGTATGAACCACTTGAGTCTTTAACTTCTTCACATGAGTGATGAGATCTTTGAACTTGTCATTTAGGCTGGTGTATAGAACATCTATCTACCCACTGAAATCCACTATCAACTTTTGCTGACCCTCAAGAACCTGATAAGAAGTTCCACAGTTCATGTTACTGCTGTTGTTGTTGCTGTAATATCTCTGGTGCTGTGAACTTTGGTTGTAATTACCCCCTCTGACCAGTGCCATAGGAGTTCCTGTTTCCATTCTGATTCCCATACTTTTGAAAACCAGTACCACTAATGTAGTTCACATCCTCTTCATCGCCCTTATCACTAGCGATATCAACAGCCTCTACATCTTCTGCAAAACTCACCTACTTCTTGAGAAGCTTGTGAACACTGTCCAGCTTGGCCTTAACTTCACTCATCTTCTCCTTACCAAGGATAGCAACCGATATCTTCCTCTCCAAATCAGTGTTCTTGCTGCTCTTGCTAGATGGCAAGTTCTCAAAAAGTCTCACAACCTCTTATGGATTCCTAGTGGTGAAATTCCCATCACTAGAAGTGTCTAGACACATCTAGTAAACAACAACGATGCCTTTGAAAAAGGTACTAAGTAGTTGTACCTCGTTGAATCTATGGTGTGGACAGTCTCTCTGATATGGCTTGAATCTGATCCAAGAACTCTTGAATGATTATGCAGGCTCCTGGGTGAATGTAGGAATTCTGTCGCAAATCATCAAGGAAATTACGTAGGATGGTGTTCTTGATGTCTTCCCATGATGTAAGAGATTTTGGTGATAACTGCTTAAGCCAATATGAAGCCTCTCCAGAAAGTGAGTACTTAAAGAGCTTACATAGAATATAGTCCCCACGGAGTCCATTTGCTTTGATAACAGAAACTAGGTCCTCAAACCTCTCAAAATGGTTCATAGGATGCTCATGTGGGTGGCCATGATAAGGTGTCTGTCCCACGAGTGTAAAGTATGCAGGCTTCGGCTCAAAATCGTTCCTATGGAAAGTAGGAGGACGAATAGCATATATGTTTGGTGTAGTATTGATCTGGATGGTTGTAGTCAACCACCGTTCTGGTGTGAATAGCATCAGCTAGAGGTGCAACAACTTCTCTAGCAGTTTCCTCGGGTTCATGGATTACAGCCTCCTTGATCATTCAGTCTTTGTCCTGCTGCATTACGTAGATGACCATCTTGGTCATGCAAGACTCCGTTCTCATCCCTCGTTAGCATAAGAGTTGCCCCCATGTTGCTTGCTTGCGGGTTAGTGTTGATCGACGAAGTGCTCTGCTATCGATCTTTGCTTACTCACAAGTAGTATCGATAACCAGAAGAGTGTTGTTGTTGATTGATACCATGCGCTTCTGTTTGCGGATCGTGCGTTCTAACAAAGCATGGTTTGAGAACAATAGCTATTTTTTGCTTGTTGATTCTGGTACTGCTGGGTATGCACATTAAAGACAATTTTTTTATATTTAGTAAGTAAAAAAAACTAGATAAAATCTATCGATTAAATCTAATGGTGAATCCAGTGCTTCCTGGCAACGGGGCCAAATTTGATATCACTCAAATCACCCTATGAGAAAATTTAGTCTCTCAAATAAGAGGATCAATTGTAGTACTTAGTGATCAAATCCACATGGAGCGCGTGCACACAATAGACTTATAAATATTAAGATTAAGTTAGGAAAGTAATTATAAAGAAGTAAACAATAGAGATTAATTGAGAATTGGTTTGTAAACTTATGAGAATGAGTCGCTAGATTTAGGGTTTCATGTTATAGTACTGTAATATAGATGCTAAGGATATGTGGTAAACTGTCCTAGAACTCGAATACTAAAGCAAGATATCCAGCTATCGCTGCAAGTCTAATCAGATGACTAAGTCTTTGGTCAAGACGTTGTGTTGCAAGCAAAGAACGAGTGTCGATCAGTAGTATGGTAAAAGTGTCGATTGATACTACCTTAGACAAGCATTATCGTCCTAATTGATATGTTCACTAAGTTAATCTAGACCATGTTTTGCATGCATCTTACAACCTAGCTCAACAGAATTATTTTCAAGTATAGATCCTACTGTCGTTTATATATATATATATATAATTTCAGGATTCTAGTAAGCTACTCTAGAACACATGCATGAGATCAATTCTTATGAAGGATCCTTATGTATTCACCCATGAATTCTATGTTTAGCAATACATATAAACCCTAATAAAACTTTAAATCTAACAAGGTGAATTACTTAGACATGATCAAGCAAGGCATAGTAAATATCTGAAAAGAATGCATAAACAGAATAACGTTAAGAAACAATGGAGTTCAATACAAATCTCTGAAAGAGTCTTGATCTTCTCTCCAAAACTACTAAAAACCCTAGAATAATATGTTGTGGTAAAAAGAATAGAAAATATTGTGTTTTGGTTAAGAGGGAAAAACACATAAATAATAGGTATTTGGTTAGTCAAGGGTAGTCTTGTAATTATATTGGACTTATGGGCTTCAAGTCAGTCACGAACAAGTCGGCTCATTCACTCGCGTCACTGTCGGTTGATACCAACAAGGTGTTGTCGATCGACAAACTTCCTAAATCTTAACTCTGACTTCTGATTCTTCAACAGCTACAATTTTTCTCATCATTAAGCTTTAGAAAGCTCCATAATCTCCACATTGCTCTAAAACATATATAGACCTGAAAAGAGTCTAAAACAGACTCTAAACACATATAATAGTATCTAAAAAGCACATATACTATCGGTGAAAACTGGTAAAATCCATAGTATATCAATAATCTTATAATATCCGTGTGATGAACTACAAATGGTTTGATCTCTCTTATGAGAGGACATAGGCAGCCTTCTCACAAGTGAAAATATAACACAAAACCACCTTTTATCTCTTTGCCATCGCATAGGCACAACTTCATTAACAAGATTCCCGGAGCTCCACATCTTACATGAATTATTTTAATCTTTGTTTGACCATTTATCATATTTGTTGAGCTTACCGTATTTGGACTTCAACAATTGGCGTAGAAGGAGGTGGAAGAGAATTCATAAACACACGAAGTTCAGAGGTGGTAAAGATCAAACTCACTGCTAATCGTCGTTGTCATTATCAGCAAATCGTCATCCTCGACGACTTCCGGATCCATATTCACATTCAGAAAGTGGCATAATCAGAGTTATTAAATAGTGTACGTGGTTGCAGTCCTTCTGAAACAATTCCCAAAGAAAAGATGCTATCAAGGACAAAAAGAAACCCGCTTCTACCACTCTCAAAAGCAACAAGCAACAAAAGAAAAAAAAGACCCTTTTCTACAACTCTCAAAATCAACAAGAAACAAAGGATAAAAAGAGACCTACTTCTACAACTCTCAAAAGCAACAAGCAACCAAGGAAAAAAGGACCCACTTCAACCACTCTCAAAAGAAACAAGCAACCTAGGAAATATGGCCTACCCCAACAACTCCCAGGGACAAATAGCAACCTAGAAAATGATGGCATACTCCAACAACTTAAAAAGGCAAGAAGCAGCTTAATGAATAATTATCTTCTACAACAACTCCAGACACTAGTAACTCTACGCACAAAAGTGAGGTAAGAAACCAACTCAACACAAACAAAAAATGTAAACTCAGTCGACGACCTGTTCAAAGCAAATCGACAAACCCTAACTCGGGATTGAAGAGCCTCCCTTTGTCATCACCGATGATCCCCGTCTCGGCATCGAGGAGCTTCCCTTCGTCATCGTAGATGACCACGACTCGACATTGATGAGCCTCCCTTCCCCCGACTCAGCATCGAGGAGCCTCCCTTCGTGATAAAGCCCCGAAAGCTAGGATGGTGAGATGGTCGATGGAATGGCGATGGTCGAGAGACTGGTTGAGATGGGATATGTACTTTAGTCCACGCTAACCTGAAAATCAAAGGAATAACAATGAGATGATGAATGAAACTAATAACAACAGAAAGTAAAACAAAGGGATAAGATGGGATGAAATGGTTTGATAGATAGAAGAATGATGATGGATTAAAGATTGATGATGGATAATGATGTTGGATAGTTGATTGACTCTCTCAATCCGTGGATGTTGATTGACTCTCTCAATCAGTGCTCTTCATGACCCTTGAATCACATAAAGAACCTAAGAAAACCATGAGCTCTATAGACCTCTAATGTTCTTCACACTTAGAATCTATAAAACAACTCAAAGACAACTCTTTGAAATAAATACTCTTGGTACTGATTTTATTGATTTATTGAAAGGTGATTTGTACAATGGATGACTAGGAGATTATATAATGCTCAGAGACAAAGGTCCTAACGTTCTAAAAAGAAAAATAAAGGAAACAAATTAAAAACTAAGGAAGAAATTGAAAACTAGCCGTTGGAACCTTTTGTGGGATTTTGGCTCCAGTGAGAAATTTGATCCTTCTTGAATCGGAACGGTTTTAAGGGACATGTGAGCATTATTGGGATATTTGTGAGTGCTTGATATGTACTGATCACGTCGATTAACACACTATAAAAGAGCTGTTGAAGTTTGATTGTCCAAACCTTCAAATAAGGCAAGAAGGAGTAAATGTAGCTCTTCTTATTCCTATGTATGAGGGTCCATGGTATGATTAATTCAGAACTTCCTGGATGGTTAGTTTGGTATTCTGGATGACTTGGTTTGTTTAGAAATTCTTCTGGTCGAAATAGCCTTGTTTGGAATTGATTGAACCGAATGATTGTGAAATCTTCCCATAAATGGCTCCGATTTGGTTGGGTGTATTCATCAAGGATCCTTCTGGTCTAGTGTGGTATGGTCCTTTTTAGGATGTTATGGATTGCATCTAGAAACTAAAAAATGTCGTATGGTTGCTAGAATTGATTTTGGTTTGATGGCAAACCCGAATCTTCCAATTTAGACAAGTGTAGGACTTGTTTGGCCAGTTTTTGGAAATAAGCAATAACTCCATATTTCTGTGGACATTTCTGTTCATTATTGGCTTGTTGAAAATCTAAGAGTTCCATCTTGATTACTGTGGTTGGGATTTGTGAAGGCCGCTTCATGGTTGGACTTGAATCTTCTTCAACATGCTGATACTCGCAGATGGATGGACTGGAAAACTTCCAATTTGTAAAATTCATATATGTCTGGTCTGGATAGCTTTGGGGTTGATGCCACTTCGAAAATACAGATTTTTGAGTATAAAATCTATGAAAATTTGATTCGTGGTGAAATTCTTCCTGTTTGGAAAGATTTTGTATTTTTAGTACAAAAATATCATGGTTGGCGCCTTGGCTGATTTAGTAGGGTGTTGGCTCGACTTCTGGTTCAGTTGCTGATTTGATGGCCGCATCACTTCATCATCACTGACGACCCCCTGAATTGGCATCTAGGATCCCCCCTTTGTCATCACGATGACCCCAACTTGGCATCTAGTTGGTCCCCTTCGTGATCACCGATGACCCCCGACCCGACTTCAAGGAAGCTCACCTCGTCATTCTGCTGACCCTTTGGCTCAAATATAAGGAGTTTCATCTCACCATTCCGACGACCCTTCAGCTCATCCTGAAGGAGTCTCATCTTGCCATTCCGCCGACCCTTCGACTCATCTTCAAGGAAGATCACCTCGTCATTTTGCTGAACCTTCAGCTCGACTTTAAGGAGTCTCACCTCGCCATTCCGTCAACCCTTCGGCTCATCTTCAAGGAAGCTTACTTCACCACTCTGCTGCCCCATTGGCCCGACTTCAAGGAAGCTCACATTGTCACTCCGCCGACCCTTTGGCTCGACTTTAAGGACTCTCATCTTGCCATTCTGCTGTCTCTTTGGCTCTTCTTCGAGGAGTGTCAACTTACCATTCCACCGACCCTTCGGCTCGTTTTCAAAGAAGATCACTTCGCCATTCCTCCGACACTTCGGCTCGATTTCAAGGAAGCTCACCTCATCACTCCGCTGACCCTTCGGCTTGAATTTAAGGAGTCTCATCTTGCCATTTCACTGACATTTCGGCTCATATTCAAGGAGTCTCATCTCACCATTCGGATCATATCATTCATCGTCACAGCTCATCATAGCTTAGCATTCATCATCATAGTTTATCATTCCAAAATAAACTGAGCCGAGACTCAGTAATAAAACAAAACGAGATCCAGTGACAATAAACTAGCCAAGACTAAGTGATGAAAAAACAAGCCGAAATACAGTGACAAATAACGAGCCGAGATGCAGTGGCGAAAAAATCCATGCTCCCGAACTTCAAGCCTAAAAGCCAGGCTCAATCTCGCATGTCGGGGTTTAGTATTCCGCGTAAGCAGAGCCCATCTTGCATGTTTACTATCGATATCAAATTAAACGAGATAAACCTAGCCGAGTCTCACCCTGAAAATATATAAAAGCCGAGCACATATCGCATGGAGATCACCAATCCCACTCGAACAAGATAAATCAAGACAAGTCTCGTTTTCAATAAAAAAAGCGACGAACCTAGCCTCTATATCATTCAAAGAAAGTACGAGCCTAGCCTCTAAATCATTTAAGGAAGCGACGAGACTAGCCTCATCATCATTCAAAGAAGCGACGAGCCTAGCCTCAATATAATTCAAAGAGACGAGCCTAGCATAATCATCATTCAAGGAAGTGACGAGCCTAGCCTCATCATCATTCAAGGAAGCTATGAGCCTAGCCTCATCATCATTCAAGGAAGCGAAAAGAAAAGTCTCTATCAAGAAGAAACAAAGGTCCCAATATCGCCGCCTCGGAGACATAATGAGCCAAGTCTCACCTCCTTTAATACGATGACTCCAACGTTTTCACCATGGAGATACGGCGACTCCAGCGTCGCCGCCTCGATGATCCAAGTCTCACATCCTTTATCAAGAAGATACGATGACCCAACGTCGCCGCCTTAGAGACATAACGAGTCAAGTCTCATTTCCTTTACCAAGAAGATGCAACGAGCCCAACATCGCCGATCTGAGTACTGGACGAGCCAAGCCTCAATTCTTTTATCAAGAATATATGACGAGCACAATATTACCGATCTGAAGACACGACGAGCCCAAACCTCATTTCGCTCATCCAAGACCTGACGAGCTAAACCTCATCACACGTTCAAGACCGATGAGCCGAATCTCATCTAACGCGTTCCAGACTCAACCAGCCCAACTTTGTTTCACTCGTCCAAGACCCAACGAGCCGAACCTCGTTTCACTCCTTCAAGACCCGACGATCCGAAACTCATTTTACTCGTTCAAGACCAGAGGAGCCTAACCTTGTTTACCTCGTCCAACACCCAACAAGCTGAACCTCATTTCACTCGTCCATGACCTGATGAGCCAAACCTCTTTTCTTTTGGCCAAGACCCAAAAATTTGACCCTCATCTCTCTCGTCCAAGACCCGACAAGCCAAAACTCGTCTCACTCGTCCAAGACCTGACGAGCCAAAGCTCTCACTCGCTCAAGTCAGACGAGCCGAACCTCTCTCACTCGTTCAAGATTCGACGAGCCATCGTCTCACTCGTCCAAAAATCGACGACCTCAATCGCATCTCAATTTTTCAAAACTCGACAACCTCAAACTCATCTCTTTTTCTCAAGACAAAGCAAATGCAGCCTGACCAATTTTGATTTCCGCCGAGCTAATTTCTTTCTAATTTCCTAATTCGGCTCACTCGCATCACTCCCTCAACGAACTGGGGGGAGGGGGAGGGCAAAAAGTTGGTGGTGGATTTGAAACCCCCATTTATCTATTCAAAAATTATCGTTGGCTTATTAAGCATAAAGAAGAAGCCTAGCCCAAAATGAATAATTTCACATATTTGCCTATAAATATGAACTCACCCCTTTGAGAAAGGAGATCCACATTAATTCTTCTCCTTTGAAAAATATTAGAGAGAGAAGTTGAGAGAATTTTTAGAGAGAGGTCTCTCTATGAGATCCAGAAGGTCATTTGTCCCACGACAATGGTCTCCGATGAGGGCTCGCCATCATGCCGGCACTGTCAGCCAAGACTATCTTTCCCAGCTTCTCCCTGATGACTTCATTTCGACGAGGGCCACCGCCGTGCCGACTCCGTCATCTGAGACTATCTTTCCCTGATTCTCCCAGATGACTTCATTCCGACGAGGGCTCGCCGCCGTGCCAACACCATCACCCGAGACTATCTTTCCCAGCATTTCCTCGCTGACTTCCCTCCGACGACTTTAGCCGAATGTATCTTTGCAAAGAGATATTATTTCATATCTCGCGATCCGCCACTACAAGAAATATGGATATTGGTAGCAGTTCACAGTAGCATGAATTCACCAACTTCTACCAAAAGTGCCAAAATCAGATTACGATTCTATTGTAACACTAAATTTGGGCTAGGAAAAGATTTCATTAAGCGGGAATGTAAAAATCACTACTATAGCTGGAGAAATCATTTTAGAGGCAAAACACTTGGCCAAAATTTTAGTTTCCGCCACTTACACAGCATTTTCAATTCCTCTTTACAATGAAAAACAAATCATTCATCCCGATTCATAAAAAAATCTTCTTTCTTATGTCAACCATTCATCCCTCTTCTCTCAATCTTTCTTCTCCTCCAATGTTTTCTTTCTCTGCTTAGGGCTTCCTCGCTGCTCCTAGGATGCTCTCGTCACTACCAACATCTCACTCTCATTCTCCCTTCTCCGGTGGTGGCGTCGATTCGAGCTCAATCAATGGAAACTCCAAACCCGAGTTACTATTACCTCAATCATGTGGGAACCAAAATTCGCACTGTCGATTTTAGTGAACAGATGAAAGCTAAGAAACCCTAAGTTTCCTTGAGGTCCTGGATTCCCTGCGTAGATACACAAATACGAAAAAGAGACAATAACATGATATAGAAATATATTGCACTGAGGCGTTTTATTGATTAAGACGAAGTAAAGTTACAGAGATTCACCAAAAAACAAGATGGACGAGAATTCGTCAATAGTAGAGAACATAAGATCCAGAACAGTAAAACGTTCTAAGTATCAAAATCGCTAGTCTAGCCGTCTAGATCCTAAGTTCTCCTAAAGTTAACAATAACTTCCCCGAAAAACTAATTTTTGGATCCCCTCGCTCCTTGTATTGGCTCTTATTTATATAGGTCTCCTAGGTCGGTCGTCTTTCCTTTTCTGCCCCCAACTCGAGTTTATCTTACGCGAAAATCTTTCGTATCTTCTCGATCTTCCATAATTATTCTAAGACTTGACAATTATCTTCTTTTCCATTTATCATTTGGGAAATCCAATAAACCGTCATTGCAATTGAGTTCATTCTCGTCCAAAATCGTAAGTGGGCATTTATCGTATTTTAGACCCTTTCGGGCTGTTTTACTATTTAGGCGATTTTTACGATTTCTTTCAGAGAAATCGTCCCTCATACTTTTATACAATGTTTGGTTCTGCAAAATAACAAACTACTCGTGTATTTGAGACAATGTCGGTGTTTAAGTTAATCATTGTCGTTTTACATGATTGTCTTAAAGTTTTTTGGCGAGAAAACAAGTTTTACAATTTTTCTCGTAAAACTTTAATGTAAGCTCCAATCGAGACGAAACAAAAGAAGTCCTAGCAAAGATTGGACGTAGAGGATGGTGTGGTCTAGTCGTCCATGGGCGACTAGACATTTGCGAGTGTGTAGCTGCCCATACGTATCTAGTCGCCCATGGGCGGCTAGACATTGGTGAGTGTCTAGCCTCCCATGGGAGGCTAGAAATTGGTGAGTTTCTAGTCGTCCACGGGCGGCTAGACACTTCTGAGTGTCTAGCCGCCCGTGCGCAACTAGACCATGCGCAGTGTCTGACTGCCTATAGGCGACTAGATGGTGTTTTGATTCAGTCGTCCATGGGCAACTAGACGGTGTTGCTTGTCTAATCATCAGGGGGCAATTAGAAGTTAAGCATCTAGACAGTATGTACAGCTCTTTGTGGTCCCGAAAATTATTCTGTACGATTGCTCAGAATGAGTTTTCTTCGGGGGATAGTCTTAGCAGTCCTGGACGTTGATTTCAAGATTACCGTTTTTGACCCAAATAGTAAGCCCCTAGCTTGATGTTTCGAGTGCGATTCTTACGAGTGAGTGATTTGCGTTTAATTAGAATCTACGGCCATGAATGTTTTGTGAAATAATCGCAAATATTTTGTCAATTATTTTAATTGCAGAAAAATTTCTATGATTATAGGACCTGCGCTCCTCATTCTTTCCTCTTTTCTAACTTTTCATCTTTTCTCTCTTGAGAGATTTTTCGAATCAAGATGACTTCTGATTTACTTTGTTATTACCAGTTTAAGACTATCATTTGGACCTATTTGGAGTCTTTTATGTATGCCTATACTGTTTTTAGATTCTTTTCAGGTCAAGGTATGTTTTGGAGCATTGTGGAGATAATGGAGCTTGTTGAAGCATCCAGAGAAGATACCCAGTAGCTGTTCACAATCAGCTAAGTCAGAGTCGAGGTCAAGCATGCATGACCATCTATCGACAGTGCACACTTGCTGTTGATCGACGGTCTACTCGCAGATTCATTGGCCGACTTCAAGCCCAAGTCATGACAAATTACAAGAATGCTCCTGAACGAGTTTTGACCTAGTTTATAAGGGTCTTGCCATTGTTTAGGCAAACACAAAGATTTCATAGCAAAGTATTATTTACAGCTTTTTGCTTTCTTAGTAGTTTTGGGGAGAAGATCTAAACTCCTTTAGAGATTTGTATTGGAACCCCATTTATTTATTCTATGAATTTTATTATTCGGTTTATCATGGTTTTGATGATTATGTCTGAGTAACTCTCTTGTTAGATTTAGGGTTCATTATGGTATTGATGAATTAGTCCAAAAATTGGATTGCTAGGATGAAGAGATATCCATCTTTGGAATGTGTTTAATGCTTGTGTTCTAGAGTAGCTAACTAGAACCCTGAACTTAGGACATATACAACTACAAGAGTAGGTTATGTGGCAGAAATAATGCCGTTGAGTTAGGTTGTTAGATACATGCGAGAGCTGGTTTAATTAACCTAACAGACGAACTTCCTGTCCGATAACCATCGATCGACACTCGGCCTTAGCCGTCGATCGACGGTCGACTCCTTTGTTCGCATACGAGAGTTAGAACAAGAGGGGGTCGAATTGTGATTAAGGTCCTTTCATACTCATAATTCCCTGCATCCTATCCACTATCTTTCACTTGCCTGAAATCCTATCTCTATCTTTTCCGTATTTAGACAATTTCCTTTTTGGAATAAAACTTTCAATCAAACCTCTTATTTATAGCTTGCCTAGCTTAACTTTGAGAACTCAGAAATCTATTGTGCGTCCTCGCTCTTTGTGGATTCGATCCCTAAGTACTACAATTAAACCTTTCTTGTCAAGAGTAGTTCGTAGGGTTAATTTGATAGATTTTCTGCTTTAATATAAACCTTAACCCGCACGCTGTCAACTTCCTCTCACGATGAGCAAAGAAGTAACGAGTCTGGGATGGGCACTACCCTTAAGGCGAGTTTGTTGAACCCTCCTTCTCCTGGTGGCGTTACAATTCATGTGGCTGTGTATCTCAATTTACGGGATGAGCTGACTTGCTGTGATACCGAGACGGGGAGCTCCGTCCATCTTCCTCTCCGATCGTTCCTGAAGGTGAAGTGATTGCATCAGAGGATTCGGCGCAGCCAACGGTTTCTTCTACGACTCTGGTTTCTGTTACCGATACTGAACAAGCTCCTGAGTTGATGCCTCCTCCTCCGGTTAAGAGAGCGATTGTCATGGGATTACGTGCCCTTAGTGCCACACTCATCGTTACGCCGAAGGGTCGTAAGAGGGCTTGTGTAAAATTAGAGACAACCAAGAAGAGGAGATGCGCCAGAGGAAGCGAGATCGGGCCTTCGCCCCTAGGGGCTTCTAGTTCGAGTTTGATAACGCCGTACTGTGCCAAGGTTTGCTTTAAGACTCCTTTTCAGTGTGTTAGATCTTTTATCATTTCTCTTTGTTTACGAAGTTCGTGTCTTTGATCGACGAGATGATTAATGATTGCAGATCAGAGGTCGATCATCTCTTGAAAAAGCTTGCTGAATCAAAAGATATATTTTCGCAGCTTGAGGTGAAGTTGGGAGCTATCAAGGAAGTCCATTCTCTCGAGGTATCGAGGTTGGAGAGTCGGATTAGTAAGTTGGAGAGAGATCTCAGAAAAACAGTGAGCTCCTTGCTAAAGGAGAATAAGGCTAGGAAGGCCAAGGCTTTGGAGTTGCATTGTCTACAGCGTCGGATTAACAACGGAGAAGGTACTTTGAGCTGCAGGGTCTCGGAGGTTAAGGACAAGTTTTGAGCTCGCTTGGCGAGGGTTGCTAGTTCCCTTGATTTCCTTATTGATGTTCACGGAAGGGATTTTGCTCTGGCGGTTATCGAAGGGGGCGTCCAGATACTTCGGGGCAAAGGAGCTCTGTCTTTAGAGGCCGAAGAGGCCAGGCTCTCTGTTCGTATAGCAGAATTGGCAGCTGTAGATGGAGATTTCAATTCGATCCTCGCTGATATGAAGTTTAAGTGCACTCTTTTGACACCATTGGATACCCCCGAGGGGAAGAATCCCGTGGGCGTTGTGCTTTGCGATGTGGCCGAGGGAGGCACATGTGATGCGGGTTCAATCCGTGGCGACGCGATGGATGAGGAAGAGGTCCCGCCTCTCGTGGAGGAGTATGGTTATGGTCCCGTTCGGGACGTTTGATTTTAATATATTCTGCATGTTTGGTTTGGCCGTGTGCGACCATGTTTTATGTTTTTGGGACTGGTCGAATGTGGCTGTGAATCCCCGCCGCTTTGTCACTTTTTTAATAAACGGTACATTATGTTTTGAAAGCGTAACAGCGTGTGTGGAGAGAAGAATACGAGTTGTCATCTCGTACCTAACTCCTTGCAGATTGTCACATCCGTCATTTGTTTTTGGCGAAAGATTTGATTTTTCTTTTGTGAAATCGTATGAACGTACAAACATGAGAGAAGAGACATGCTTTTGGATCTCGTATTGGTTAGATATCATGCGTTGAGATGTTCGAGACCAGTGTGATGGGTTTAGGGTGCGACCTAGGCCTAGTAACAGTTTAGAGTTTGCGGTAACTATTTTGGCTTATGTTACTTGTAGCGTTCTCGACCACGTTCCGTCTCGATTTCGAATACTGCGATGAGTTCTAGGCTTATAAGACTTGATTTGATGGGAACCGAGCATCTCTCCAAAAACAATTTTGAAGTCGTCTGGAAGTGCTGACCATTTCGGATTTCATTTATAGCACGCTATTATCCTTGTGTCGGATGTCGGAGAGCTATCTCTATGGGAGGAGATGGGTTATTCTGTTTAGGACGTTAGAGTCGCTTGTTGTGATCAGCAACAAAAATGATGGTAGATGTTACCGTTTTGAGTCTTCGCAAAGAATAAGTGTTAGTGCATATGACTGTTTCAGCTTCCGAGATGGAGGTTTCATCTAGGAAGGTATTTTGATGAAAAAACGATGTCTCGCGATGCTGAATGTTGGTTTTTCTTTGTTTTTCCCTAGTTCTTGATTGAATGTTTGCGGACTTGAAGAGTTTATCGATTGTTGAGTAGGTTTGATGATATAGATTTTTTTCGAAAGTTATTTGTTGTTTTTTGGGCATTGTTGTAAGTATTTCGTTTGCTTGTTTGTGGCCTTGAAGTGTTACATTTTGTAAGAGGTTTGCGAGACTTATTGTAAGTCTATCCGTGTTTTTTTGTATAGCTTACTTTTTGTTTTAAAATATCAAGTGTGAGCGTACGGATATTTAAAAAAAAAAGAGTATACGAGTATATGTATACGTTCCCACTCCCCCTTTTTTAGAGAGGGACAGCTGAACTCGTCTTGTGATGAATTGCCTATGTGCCCCTTTCAGGGATCAAGCCGTCTCCTAGTTCATTTTTGTGACGCGATTGTTTAGGGATAGTATTTCTTGAGGTGCACGCGTTCCTGGTTCTCAGAATTTTGACGTCTTGCATGTTGGCGATTTCGTATGCACCTAGTCGGACTACTTTGTGATTTTGTAACGCCCTTCCCAATTTGCTCTGAGTTTTCCCGCGTTTCATTCAGCGGTATTTTGGAAAACTTTGTGTAGGACTAAGTCGCCTTCCTTGAATCTGCAGCTACGCACGTTCTAGTTGTAGTACTTTGCGGACACTTGTTGATAATTTTAAATTCTCACAAGAGCCTCATCTCGGCGCTTGACAACGTGCGGGTTAAGGGATAAAATTAAAGAGGAAAACTATCAAATTAACCCTATAAACTACTCTTGCCAAAAAAAATCAAATTGTAGTACTTAGGGATCGAATCCACAGAGAGCGAGGGCAAACAATAGATTTTGGATCCTAAAGGTTAAGCTTGGTAAACTACAAATAGGGAATTTTGATGTGGGGTTTTATTTCACAAAAAGAAAATTTGCTAAATAGTTAAACTGATTTAAATAAGGAAATATAGATCTAGGGTTTCCAGGTAAGTGAATTATAATGAATAAGATGCAAGGATTATGAAATATGCAAGGACCTTAATCACAATCCAACCCCCTCTCGTTCCAACTCTTGCATGCGAATAGAGGGGTCGACTGTCGATCGACGGTGAAGGCCTAGTGTCGATCGACGGTTATCGGACAGGAAGTGCCTCTGCTTGGTTAATTACACCAGCTTTCGCATGTATCTAACAACCTAACTCAATGGAATTAATTCAGGCAAAAAAACTACTCTCGTAGTTATCTATGTCCTAGGTTCAAGGTTCTAAACACAATTCCAAAGATGGATATCTTTTCATCCTTACAATCCTATTTTTGGGCTAATTAAACAATACCATAATGAACCCTAAACCTAATAAGAGAATTACTCAGACGTAATCATAGAAGACATAATAAACTAAATAATAGAATGCATAAAATAGATAATGAGGTTCCAATACAAATCTTTGAAGGAGTCAGATCTTCTCCCCAAAACTCCTAAAAACTCTAAACGATATTATGGTGGTGATTGTGTTGTGTTGGTGGTCTCTTTTGCCTAAACAATGGCAAGACCTTATAAACTTGGTGAAAACTAGGTCAAAACTTGTTAGGGGCATTCTTGTAAATTATTGACTTGGGCTTGAAGTCGGTCAACTGCTCTGCGAGTAGACCGTTGATCAACAACAAGTGTGCACCGTTGATCGATGGTCAAGCTTGACTTCGACTCTGGCTGAACGACAACTGGATATCGTCTCAGAATACTTTACCAAGCTCCATTATCTCCATAATGCTCCAAAACGTACCTTGACCTGAAAAGACTCTAAGACACAGTCTAGACATACATACTAGACCCCAAATAGGGTCCAAATGGTAGTTTTAAACTTGTAAATAACAAGGTATATCAGTGCTCATTGATGAGGTCGAGATCGTCTAATAGCATCATATTGTTCAAGCCTTCGCGTTCTAGGAATATTCTCCTGCGGATCCAGGGCAACTTGACTTCTGCCAGGATCATAGATTCTGATCCGTAGACGAGGGTGAATGGGGTTTCTCCTGTTGCTCTTCTGGGAGTCTTCTGATGGGACCATAGGACCCCTTCGAGCTCTTCGGCCCATCGACCCTTTTTCGCGTCTAAGTGTTTCTTTAGCCCATCTAGGACAGTTTTGTTAATTTTTTCAGCCTGGCCGTTACCTTGCAGATATCTAGGAGTCAACTTGGTTAGTCGTATCTTCCATTTCTCACAAAATGCTTTGAATCTTATCGAAATAAACTGAGATCCGTTGTCTGTTATGATTTTGTACGGGATTCCGTGTCTGTAGATAATATTTTTCCATAGGAAGCTTTCGACTTGGGTGTCTTTTATGCTTGCGTATGAGTCTGCTTCGACCCATTTCGAGAAGAAATCTTCTAAGACTAGGAGAAAGCGTTCCTGTTTAGATTTGTGCATAGGACCGACGATGTCCATCGACCACCGCATGAACATGTATGACGCTGAAATCAACGAGAGTACTTCTGCGAGTTAATGGATTGTTTGTGCGTGTCTTTGGCACCTTTAGCACTTTCGTGCGAAGCTCTCGCAATCTCTGATCATTGTTGGCCAAAATTAACCGTGGCATTTTATTTTGATTGCGAGGGATCTCCCGCCAGAGTGGTTCCCGCAAGATCCAGAGTGGACCTCTTCCATGATTTTCCACGCTTTGTCTCTTGCCACGCAGGTCATCAGTTGTCTGGAGAACCTCCATCTGTAAAGTTCTCCGTCTACTAGGACGTATCATGCAGCCTGGGTTTTAACTTTTCGGGTTGCCCACTTTTCTTTGGGGAGCGTTCCGTAGGTGATGTACGCTAGGATCGTTTCCATCAACGGCTTATCGCAACCGTACTCGGATTGTTCCAAATTTTCTTCAGGCTGGATGTCATCTTCTTCATCGTCTTATTAGTTGATTAGGTTCATGATGACCGGTGGTCCGATGCTCGGATGCTATATGAAATCGATGGGGATTACTCTTCTAAGACCCAGATCTGAGCTTAAAGCCAAGGCTGCGAGGGCGTCGGCCTAGACGTTTTCTGCCCGCGAAATTTGAGTGACAGAGAATTGAACGAAGTTCTGAGCTAGATTTTGGACGAGTTTTAGGTATGCATCCATCCTCTCGTCTCTTGATTCGTTTTCTCCGTTGTATAGTTTTCCACTAGCCGCGAGCCGCAATACACATGGATATCACATATCTTGAGACCATGAGCTAGCCGCAAACCTGCGATGAGAGCGCGTCATTGTTTGAAGCGTGAAAAATTAGTCTGAATGATTGCTCCAACACTCCCAGTCGGCTACGTGAGTCGAATTGCAATACCCAAGCCTTGTCTAGATGAAGACCCGTCGACATGAAGGGTCCATGTCGAATTAGGTTCTTGGTTTGTGATGCCCTCCGTGGGGAGCTTTATTAGGAAATCGGCTAGTACTTGCAATTTTCCATAAGTTTTCGCCTGATACTTGATATCGTATTCACTTAGTTTGACAGCCCACTTTGCTAGCCTCCCTGATTGACTAGGGCTGTGCAAAATCATACGTAGTGAGAACGATGTGAGGACTAAGATTGCATGCGACTGGAAGTACGGTCTTAGTTTACATGCTGACATTGTGACGGCGAGTTCCAGCTTCTCCATTAGAGGGTACCGCGTCTCGGCATCCAACAAGATTTTACTTACGTAAAAAAATCGGTTTTTGCTCGCCGTGTTCTTCTCTGATGAGAACTTCACTTACGGCTGTTGTGGATACCACAATGTATAGGAATAATGGTTCTCCTTCGACGGGTTTCACAAGAACTGGGGGAGTGGTCAGGTAATGCTTCAGATGTTGGAAAGCTTTTTCACATTCCTCGGACCATTAGATTTTTTTTTATCCCTTTTAAGGTGTCGTAGAAGGGTAAGTATTTGTCTGTTGATCGTAAGATGATATGATTAAGCGCTGCCACTCTCCCTGTTAACCTTTGTATTTCTCGCTTTGTCCTTGGAGAGGTCAGTTTAATAAGTGCATTGATTTGCTTCGGGTTAGCTTCGATTCCACAATACGTGACTAGATACCTGAGGAATTCCCCTTATGCCACTGCGAACCTTTATTTGGCCGGGTTTAGTGATGTGCTCAAATTACCCCAAGAAAAACTCTCTCAAATAAAAGATCGATTGCAGTACTTAAGGATCGTATCCACCGAGACTCGATGTCTCACACAATAGACTTGAGTTTCAGACTATGCTAGGTTAGATAATATATAGAGTAGCAAGTAAATCAAGGAGTATGTTGTTTGATGAAAGGATGGGTGCTAGACTTAGGGTTTTAGGCAAGTGGACGATAGAGGATAAAATCTAAGGGTATCAATCCTAGAACTCGATATCTAATGAGAAGACGACCAGCTCTCGCTGCGAGTCTAATCTATAGACTAAGTCCTTATTCCAACTCTGGTATGTGAACTCAGAATGACTGTCAATCGATGATATGGACTAGTGTTGATCGATGGTTGCTTAAGTCAAATTTTACGACCTAATTTGATATGTTCATTAAGGTAATTAAACCAGCTCTCGCATGTATCTAACAACTTAGCTCAGCATGATTCAGTTCAGGTAATAGACCTTGCTCTCGTGTGCGCCTAACTATCCTATGATCAGGTTTCTAGTTAATTACTCTAAAAAAATCAATAAGAATAATCATGTAAAGGATACAATAAAAACCCTAGCAATTCTATGGTTTGGCTAATCCATCAAAACCCTAGTGAGGCAGACTGACAACTTTTCAGTAAAACAGACACAAATTCTGCTACATGATGCTGATTGACCTCAAACCGGTGCAATGGAAAGTTAACAAAGCTATATCTTGTATCAAAATATGGGCTCAATCTAAGGTGGTAAGGCCTCCATCCATAGCTGAACATCTGATGTGTCTGTGTAGTTCTGCACCTCAAAAAGCTCCATAATCACCAAAGTTCTCTGGAACGTACCTGAACCTGAAAACACTCTAAAGCATACTCCAAACCCATATTATAGATTCTAAAAAGAACATATACCATAGCGTAAAAGTTGTAAAATCCATGGTATATCAATTCCCCCATAATTATCTTTTTGCTTGTCCTCAAGCTAAGAATATCACAATCTGAAAAAAGTTTGAAAACACAGGAACTCACAATATCTCTAACTTATCCTTATCACCTCTACTATGTTGCAACCACATCAAATAAGTGTTAATCTTAGAGAAATTGTATATACCTTATCCTAGTATATCAACTAAATTCATTCTACCAGCAACTTTAGCAAATACTAGTTTGACTCACCTAGGGATGTTAATGTAGGGTAAAATAACCCAGCCCAACCCAACCCACAAAAAACCCGACCTAGTTTATACCCAGCCCGCAAAAACCCAGAAACATCAAGTTTGTAATTAAAACCCAAAAGAAAACCCAATAGAGTATAGGTTTACCCATGGGTACCCATGTTATTTTTTTATTTGTTTTAAAGAGATTATGTAGAATGTTTATATCTTTTTGTAAACATAATTAAATTATACATTTTATATATTATTAAAAAGATGATTTCAATACTTATATATAAATTTTGAAATCACAATTATAATAAATTCATAAAAAGGCTTATAACAAAACATTAACATGAAAAATTACCATATAAATCACAATGACTAACATTCGATGATATTAAAATGACAAAACAAAAGACAGTTTATAAAGTAAGTGACAAAACAAGATAGTTTCATAATATAGTGGAACACATAAACATAACGAAAAACACATAACACACTAAAATCTTGATCTCTCTTATACTCCTGAAGAACTTGCAACATTTGTAGCTTTCTCCTCGAAATTATCTTCAATATCACCTAGAATATGAAAATAAATTAGTTAAGTATATAACATAATCATTCCAAATAAAAACTAATAGTTTACCTTCAAATTCTGGATAACCACGCAACCAGTTACAAGTGCAAAGCAACGCTTGCACATTTTTTGGAAAAAGACGGTTTCGATATGGAGTTAATACACGACCTCCAATACTAAAAGCGGATTCTGATGCCACTGTAGTTATTGGGATACTGAGAAGATCCAATGTTAGTGAAGCTAAATCTCCATGACGATGTCCGTTTTCTTTCCAATAGCTCAAAACTTCTACATCTGCAAAAACTTTTAACCCAAGCCTCGGCTCTTCCAAATACAATTCCAAACTCGTCTTTGTGTTATCTGAACCATGTTGAATACTCCTCTCAAGTTCAAAAAGATCCTATATTTTGACACAAAATATAGCAATAAGAAAAGAATGCAAATCATCTCACGTGTTTGTCATACAAGAACAACGAGAAACACTATAAATCACCTAACGTCATAAAGATCATTCTTAAAACAAGGCAAGATCATTCTTAAACACACATCATCGTGTCCCTCTAGCATGATTATTTACACACCAGAAAACGACAATATCAATCACCTAACGTTATAAAGATATAACACAGAGAAACACTTAAACAAACAGTTCTTAACTTCCACCGCATCACTAATCTCACATTCTTCAAGCATCTCAACCAAAAACATCAATATAACCAACTAAATTTTTAAAATCAGACAAGAAGATGGAAACAAGAGGCAAGCTTACAGAGTTTAAATCGTCTTCAAGAAGTGATTCATTAAGAAGTTCATCTGGAGTTGGTGTTGTTGAATAGCTAGAAGATGAACTCGTCCAAGGCTTACACATATTCTTTGTACAGCGCCTTCAAATTCTTCACTACAACTTCAATTTTTTTTCTCAGAAGTAGTTGGATCTAGCTTATCAAAAGCTGATTTGAGTATCTGAGTCTTGAACCTTGGATCCAAAATAGCTCCCATAGCTAAAATGATACTATACTCATCCCAATACTTTGCAAACTTGGTTTGCATTCTCTTAGCCATTAACTTCAAATCTTCATCATCACAATTTGCATATTTCTTTAATAGCAACTCTATGTTCCACACTTGTATGAAGTATATATTAGCTGTTGGATACTTCACACCTGAAAAATAAGTAGTGATGGTGCTGAAAGGCTTCAGGAAGTCACAAATCTTCTGTCCACGATCCCATTCTTCCTCCGAAGGCAATGTGTTATAACTCCTGTCACACACTTTGAAACTAGCAAATGCCGTACGGAATTTAAGAGCCCTTGCAAGCATCTCATAAGTGGAGTTCCAGCGAGTGGGTACATCTAAAGACAATCATGAGCCACTCCTAATCCCAACACAAGCTGCAAAAGAATCTTTCCTTGATTCAGAGGCTTTCACATACTTCACACTTTCTCGGATGTTCTCCAAAAGACCATGAGCTAATTCCAATCCTTCCTTCACTATAAGATTCAAGATATGAGCACAACACCTCACATGTAAAAACTTTCCTTCACATGGCAATCTATTCTCACTAATCATCTGAAGCCGATGTTTAAGAATCTTTTGCATACTAGTATTACTAGTCGCATTATCCAACGTGAAGGAGAAAACCTTCTTTTCTAAACCCCAATCCTTCAAGAAATCCAAAACCTTTCTAGCTATTTCTTCACCCGTGTGAGGAGGCTTGATATCGCAAAACGCTAAAATCTTATTGTTTAAAATCCAGCCCTCGTTAATATAATGTGCCGTCACACAAATGTATCCCATCACCGGGCTACGAGCTGACCAAAGATCCGCCGTAAAACAAACTCGACTTTTGAGATTTTCAAAAAGTCTTTTGAGCTTTGCTTTCTCCATCTCATATTTTCTATAAACATCGGCAGCAGCAGTCTGTCTGCATATATGCTCACACTTTGAGTTCAGATATCTATCTCTAACCCTAACCTTCTCATACTCGACATACCGAAAAGGCAAATCATGATAGATAATAATCTCACTAGTCATTTCGCGATCAACTTTGTGATCATACTTCCTTTGATCACTGCCATCACTTTCATTCGTGGGCTTCATTGGACAGATTTCTAAATGTCGTTTTAAAGCTGATGTTCCATTCCTAACTTCTATTACTAACTCCTTACTACAATAAATGCACCTGCCTCTTTTCTTTCCATCTAGCCCTACACCACCTATCGCTATGTACTCTTTCCAAACACTAGCCTTTAATCGTTTGTTAGACTGAAATACCGTTTGTGCTGGACCTGTTGGTAGAGTCTCTTGAGTTTCACTGTGGGCTACTGAGGTTCAGCTTCATCCTCCTCTTTGTCCTCATCCATTTGCTCATTTGAAGCCTCAAGTTGTGCAAGTAAGTTGAGTGACTGTGAATCCATCTACACATAACACAAGAAACAAAGTAAGTAAGAAACAAAGTAAACAAAGTAGAATCTCTGCGTGACATCATAAGAGGCGTTTGAAGGTCTTTATGAATGAGAAAATAACAACGCCAGAAACTTAGAAACACCAAGACACAAACAATAAAAGATGTCTAGTATTCAAACAACAAAATTGAGATCCAATATCACACGCCAAACAAACATCGACACAAACCACACACAATATCACACGCATAAGTTTTACCTAAAGGCTAAAGAACCAGACCACACGCCAGACAAACATCGACACAAACAATAGAAGGAGACACAAAAAGAGACAGAGACATAGGGAAAGAAAGAGATAACAGAGCAAGAGAGATAGAAAGACAGAATACATGACATGTGTGAATCGTGTGATGGGTTTTTGCTTGAGATCTTCTTCCTGTAAAATAGAAAAATCAGTACCGAGAAAGACATGTAAACATAGAGATCGAGATTGAGAGAGAGAGAGAGAGAGATTGAGAGAGAGATAGATAGATAGAGAGAGAGAGAGAGAGAGAGAGAGAGAGAGAGAGAACCTGAAAGAGAGTCTTCGGCGAGACTGAAACTTGTGAATTTTTGATTGAAACTTGAAAGAGAAGAAGACGGCAAAGTGAAGTTTAGGTTTATCATCTTTGAGTTTGTGGTACCCAATTGTCTTATTGGGTTACCCATATAAATCTACATACATTTATTTAGTGAAGGGTAAAAACCCATATTCAGTCCATATATTTTTTGAAGGGTAAAAACCCAACCCATTATTATTGGATTTGGGTAAACCCATGGGAAATTACCTACATTAACATCCCTAGACTCACCCCTCTACTAACCTCATTTTTGCATAAAATAAAGTGCATGCGTTACCTTGGGAGTATCGATCAAAGGACACATAGACTCTTACCTCTGCAAGTATTCTGAACACACAGGTAGTAGTCTTCTCTGATCCCTTTTTCCCTCTTTTCTCTCTTCTTTGGATCTTTTTAAATCTCAAACGCAATGGACAATGATGCTGATACTGTCCATCTTGCCATCTTATTTTCGACTTCTTCCTCTCTTTTTTCTATCTTGACAAAGTGTAGGCGAATAGTGGGGTCATCGATAATTTACCTACCCCTCGCTTCCAACAATATGTGATTATTCCTTTGAATTAGAATAGTGGGGTCATCGGTAATGTACCTACCCCTCTGCATTTTAGGAAATCATCTCAATCTTTTCTTTCTTTCTTTTTATAGATGCCGAAGAGAGCGAGAGAAGGGAATCAGAACCACACAGATTTTTACCTTCCAGACCTGCAGGAGGAATCCAATCCAATGTATGCCAAACACCAAAGCAAGCAAATAAGTCAGTATTAGTTTGGAGGTTAGCTTCAGTTCCTTCAAACTTTCTAAGCAAGTGTGATATAGTAGCAGGGTGATCCAATTTGGTATCTCTAGTACTATTTGCAAGCAACAAGTCTAAGAATGGTGCTATATAGTGGTTAGTGAACCAGTAAAAATATATATCTGATCATAGTCCCCTTCTTGACTCAATAAATATTTTGAAAAACTTATAAAATATAGCAAATAAAACCTCAAAACAACAAATAGCATCATCGAACCTCCCCAGACTTAATTAACACTGTCCCCAGTATTATCCTGTCCTGGTTTGGTTAGGATAAATAAATCATAAGGACAAAATTTGACAAGGAAAAACGATATACCTACTTGATGATGGTGACCGTCGATGCTCGGTTTGCTCTGTCGATCGACATGATCAGATGTCAGACGATGCTATGTGCATACTATCTTCCTAGGATCTTTTTTTATCTGAAATAAAACAAAAATGAAAAATCAGTAATAAATGTAAGTAAAACAAAATTTAAAACTTACTAAACAGTGGGTTGCCTTCCACTAAGCGCTTCGTTATAGTCTTTAGCTTAACGTTTTGGAACTCTGATTCAATCCAGATGAAATTGAGAACTTGCTCCAAAATAATTCCCAATGTCCAAAATCTTCAGCTTTGTCACATTTTTTGTGAAAGCCTCCATAGACTCTTCTCCTCTGTCTATCATCTCAGTAATAAGGACTGCTTGAAGCATTGCAAATGGCTGTGAGAAACATTTGTTGTACACTTTGTATTTCTTGACACCGTCTGAGAAGTGGGGAATCAATGAAATTGTGAACCGCTGGCACACTTCAAACTCATTCTGCTCTGATACGCGATGGGTATCGATCGACGGTGAAGTGGTAGTGTCGATCGATGCTTGCTTTTTGATACCGTTCGATACTGCTTTTGTGCGGCCTTTGTCGACTTTTCTTGTAAATCTCAACCCTCGCTGAGAATCTGTTGCATGTTGATGATCATCAAATCCACATTGTGGGAACCTAGATGTAAACTTGTATCTAGTGGGATAGGAGATTCAGCTTCAAATACCGCACATGGAATCACAATCTACACAAGACCATGTATCCTCCACTCTTTTGTGAAACCCATCAGCTTCTTCTGTGCAGATGGGTGGTCTCTGATGTTTAGGGACAACAAGATGTGAGGTCTCATACTTGTGCACTCTTTCCTCAGTCAGTTCCATCTCAACTGTATATCCTGGCAGCTCGTCCAACGGTGGGTGTCGATCGTTGTCAGGTGGGAAGTGTCGATCGATATCCTCCGATGGGTGTCGATCCATATCATTAGGCGGGTGTCGATCGATGCTAGCCTTTGGTGAAGTCTCCAGATATTTTCTCAAAGTGTGTTGATCGTCATCAAGCTTCATCTCCAAGTCCTGACCTAAATTTTAGGCTGTTTCTCATCCCCTAGCTCCAAGAAATCCTCTATAATCGACTGATCAAACCTTAGTGTTGAGTCAGCAATGTCTTCAGGAGAACTTGATTCTTCATGGGTTTCGATAGATGTCGATCGACAATAGGATTCTATGTCGATCGATGCTGAGGTCGTGGTGTTGATCGATGTTGAGGTCATGGTGTCGATCGACGCTGCGGTCTTCATGCCGATCGATGCTGAGGTCGGATTACTAATATCAGCTTCTTCGGCTCTGCTCAGCTCAGATCCATGATGTTCATCACTTTTCCATGTAACCTCATCTGTCAGTTGAACCTGAATATATGGCTTCTTAGCGCGAGTGTTCAGTGTTTCACTTTCTCCATCCGTTTCGCATTCTTCAATCGTCTCGCTATAGGAAACACCAAACATCTGACTGAACTTAAACATTAGTTCCTTCTCCCGCCCTATAGCCATCATCAGCATATCATCAATCTTCCTTTGTCAAGCTGCTGCAGCATCAGTGAGAAATTTGTAGAGGAATGTGCTTTTAGTGTCCTCCCAATATGTTAGAGCTCCCGGCTGCATTCGATTGAACCATCTAAATGCATCTCTAGATACAAAATGTGGAAAATATAGCAGAGTATGTGATCTTCAGCTATTCCATGTCACTCGGTCTCTGAGACTAGTTTCTCAATTTCTTCGATGTGGTCTCTGGGATCTTCGTGAGGAAGTCGCCGAAAGGCGTACTAATCTAACCAATCATACCATTCACAGCTCATCATGAAGTCATTCATTTCAGAAACAACAATAACTTCAAGGATCACCACTCCTTGTGCATCAATCAATTGTACTATCCTATCGTGAGAACGACCTTCTTCGGCTCGTAAGATCCCATTCTCATCATACTCAAGTATAAGCACTTCGATTTCCTCCGTCTTCTTGCTAGTGGCGTCGATCATTACCGAGGAGTTGATGTCGCCCGAAATCATAGTGTTGGTGTCAATCGACGACGAGGTGTTGGTGTCGATCGATACTTGTTTCTCTTCAATTTTGATCGATGCTTGGAGGGTGTCGACTGCCCTCTTAGACCTATGGATCGTGCGTGAATCAGTTGACTCCTTCTTTGTAGAGCCCAAAAATCCTCTTCTCATCGCTCTACTGGTACTAAGATATATGTACCTGAAACAAAAGAAAAGAAGAGTAGAGTAAGTAAAACAAAAAAGAAAAACCTAGATGAAATCCTACACCTATTCTAATGGTGATCAGAGTCCCCGAAAACATCGCCAAATTTGATGTGCTCAAATTACCCCAAAAGCAACTCTCTCAAATAAGAGATCGATTGCAGTACTTAAGGATCGTATCCACAGAGACTCGATATCTCACACAATATACTTGAGTTTCAGACTATGCTAGGTTAAATAATATATAGAGTAGCAAGTAAATCAAGGATTTTGTTGTTTGATGGAAGGATGGGAGCTAGACTTAGGGTTTTCGGGAAAGTGAACAATAGAGGATAGAAGAAAAGGGTATCAATTATAGAGCTCGATATCTAATGTAAAAGACGACCAGCTCTCGCTGCGAGTTTAATCTATTGACTAAGTCCTTGTTCCAACTCTAGTATGTGAACTCGGAATGATCGTCGATCAATGCTATTGGACTAGCGTCGATCGATGGTTGCTTAAGTCAAGCATTACGACCTAATTCGATATGTTCACTAAGTTAATTAAACCAGCTCTCGCATGAATCTACCTAACAACCTAGCTCAGGAGGATTCAGTTTAGGTAATAAACCATGCTCTCGCGTGCGCTTAACTATCCTATGATCATGTTTCTAGTTAATTACTCTAAAAACAAGCAATAAGAACAATCTTGTGAAGGATACAATAAACAGCCTAGGAATTCTATTGTTTGGCTAATCCATCAAAACCCTAGAAAACCTAAATCTAGCAGGTGGATCTACTCAAACATGATATATTGTCACATAAATCATAGATGAATATATATGAAATAGAAAACAATA